>CADDIJ020001213.1:0-21208 GCA_902809745.2 Tetradesmus lagerheimii | reverse complement strand
CTTTCCATGTAATACGACAAAACAGAGTCAACAATAGTCTGAACTTGTCTCAACAGTAGCTGTAGCCAGTCGCATTACGCTATTGCTTTTCAAAGTGATGCGTGTTGCAACAATCGTGGAGCGCCCCAACAGCTGTGTGCATCAGGAAGTTGCGCAAGGGTCTCACTTGCATGAGTCGTTCAACCTGGATGAGTCAGTGGTGATGTGCTTCCTGCCCTGGGCATGATGGTAGCGGAGTTGGCCATGGTGTGAAACTCAACAAACAGTTGCTGTTCTGCATTTCAACACCTGCAGCAGGAGGGGTTCCAGCAATGTTGTGAACGTAGCTGCTGGTTGTGTAGGTCTGCGCAGGGCTATCAAGGGCTGGCTCTGTTCCAGCCTGCGCATGCAAGTGACATGTTTTGCATCTGCTGGTGTTGTTGCTCTGCAGTGGCCCAAGTTCCTAGCCGTGTATGCTGGGCTCTACATAACAACAAACCTACTACGCCCTGTGCGCCTCACCCTGGCGCTCGCAGCAGCTCCGTTCTTCAACACAGCGTTAGAGCGCATCCAGTCAACGCTGAGAGTCAACAGAGCAGTAGCCTTTGGCATGATGCTTGCAGGAATAGCCGTCAGCAGCTTTACGTGCATCAGTTTAGCAATTGTCTTGTGTGGAGGCTTCCCAAATGGGCTACCACCTGTGCCCTGGAAGCGCTGATGAGGTAGCACAAGCATGCAATGCTGGACATCACTACGCATCCTAGTGTTGCTGGCGCCAGGCTGGCCCAGCAGCTGCGGTGCCATCCACGCCTCGAAGCAGCCGCTTGCAGCATCCCAGGGCCCTGATGATGGAGCTGACTGGGCTGTGCACCACAACCACTGTCAGCGCTTCCAGGAGTTGCCGTGAACTGCAGCAGCAGCAGCCTGGCTTGGACTTTATGCACAAATATGCCCAACTTGCAGCAAGCGAGCCTTGTGCTTTGGGCTGCTGGCCAGGCAGGCGCTGTAGTTCAACCACAGCAGTGCTGTATGTGCTGGCATGCCAGCTGTTCGTTGGCCCCAAACTGTGCTGCCATTGGTGCTGCGGTATGCATTACACTCGCAGCTGCAACAGGCTGCCGGCCAGATGGCAGCACATGGCAGCACAATTGTGGCAATTCAAGTGTTGCCGCAGCACAGACAGGGCATCGTGCTGATTTGGTGGCGCTTGTCGCTGTGAAAGGGATACTGCACAGAATGCAACCCTGTGGATACCTAACAACCACCAGTACCATGCAGTGTTTGCTAGGCTAGGTGCTGGTGCGGCTGGCTGCCATGCTGGACTTCATCCGTGGTAGTACCAGCCTGGTGCCCGTTGAACGGCATCAGAAGTTGCTGAAAGAAGCAGTAGGGTGCAACGTGTACACGTGTAGCTGATGTTTGATGTGTATGCGCATACAACAGGATGATGCGGTGCAGGTGTTGGGATGGCAGCATGCCACAGCTGCTGCAGCTGCATGCCCTGGCCTTTCCCCAGGCAGCTGCATGCCCTGGCCTTTCCCCAGGCAGCTGCATGCCCTGGCCTTCCACATTGGCCTTTTTTGCTACATTGCTACATTGCTACATTGGCTTTTTTGCTCTCAAATTTGCACTGTCAGCATGGGTCGTGCCACACAGGCTTTGCTGATGCCCCTACAACTGCATATTTGCTGCAATTGGTGACATGCTGTGTTTTGGGAATGATCGGTGTCATCGTGGCTTTGTGTGCTGTTGTCCTGGCTGCCAGCCGCCGGACAGTGCCAACAAGTGAAGTAGCCGTTGTCCAATGTTCCTCAACAGAGCACCCCTGGCTGCCAGCAGTTAGCAGCACAAAACAATTCGACTTTGTAGTAGATGTACATCCATAAAATCCAGTGGTCGAACGATTGCTTTATCTGCGTCGCAGCGCGATGTTCTGAGACGATGCAACAGCTTCCTCACTCTGTCACATGTTACGTGAGGTTGCTGACTACAGCGACACTTACATCAGCTTTGATTCCGGCAATCAACCTCCGTTCATCTGGTCCGGCGCTTCAAACATCCGTTCAGAGCAGCCGAGTCTCGGTTCGCGCATGATGACTGAACAGAGGTTGCCTCATAAGCTTCGAACGCCACCATTTTAGTTAAATCAGCAAATCTAGCCTTCCTGTGTTTTGTTTCTCAGCAGCATCATGGACACCCACGCAACAAGGTGACCATGGCTCCATGTTGCGGAAGCATCCTCGCCTGATGCTGCTGCTGTTGCACACGCAAGGCAGCAAGCATCCCGCGGGCGTGCTGCACGTGTCAGTGCACTTAACGCCACTGATACATCCTTTGCTTTTCCTGGCTGCATGTGCTGTACACAGGGTTGCAACAGCGATGAGCAGCAGCACAGCAAGCACCACCAGTAGTAGCACTCAAGCAAAGGCAGATCCAAGTACCAGCTGTGCAAGCATGCACAAAGCACAACATCAGACACTCTTTTGGTGCCATCTGTGTGAAACCGGAGACCTGCAGGCGTTGCTGCAGCTACAGCAGACATCAATGCAGCTGCAGGCAGAAGTAGCGCAGATCCTGCAAGGGCAGCGTCAACTGCCAGTGGCATTCAGCACCTTAAAACAACAGCAGCTGTGCGCCTTGCAGCAGTGGCTGTTGATGCATGCCGGTCTGGTCAAGGGCCTGCAGCTGCAGGTAGATCCCTACAGCATTGCAGGCAGCTTCACACAGCGCCCATACAGGTTGATCGCAACAGGTGCCAATGATTTCATTGGCACTGCAGCTCAGCGTGCCGTGTCATCTCTGCTGGCAGTGGCCGCAGGTGACAGCATTCTTCTGCAATCACTAACTCTGAGGGGTTCTACAGCCAGCCATCAATTCCTGCAGCAGCTGCCAGCAGCACACCTCACAGAGCTGCACGCAGAGGTTAGCTTTAAGTGCAGAGACAGCATGCAGGCACTTGCGGCGCTTTCACGCCTGCGGCGCCTGGTGCTTGAGGGGCCAAAACACCGCAGGCTCCCTTGGGCAGCACGTAGGAATTATGATAGGGACCCACTGGCGCCACTGGCAGCAGGCCTGCAGCAGCTCACAGAGCTTCACATTAACCCTTTCAGGCCAGCACAGCTACACCTGCTACCGCCCAAGCTGCAGCAGCTGCACATCATAGGGAGTGGCTACATGCCACTAGAAGTTCTACAGCTAGCAAAGTGGGTGCATCGCAAAGGCAGCGTCCTTCGCAGCTTGACGTTTTGCAGCTTTAGGCATCACTGGAAAGAGGGCGGTGAAGCGGCACTCACTGCACTGGCAGCAGCATTTGCTGCAGCAGCGGCAGCTCCAGCAGCATCCGCGGCTGCTGCCACAGCACCGGCACCAGCACCAGCAGCAGGCACTGGATTGCAGCTGGCGTCGCTGTCAGTGCAGGGTCTCAGCAGCGACATTGCTCCCGCGGCCCCGCTGCTGATGGCGCTGCCAGCAAGCAGCCTCACACACCTGGACTGCCACATCAGCTGGGCCACCGAGGCAGACGTGGCTGCGCTGTGCAGCCTGACAGGGCTGCAAAACCTGCAGCTGCAGCAGGGATGGCGCCTGGGGCCACGCGCAGATGATGCAGGAGGGGTGTATCACAGTGTTGCTGGGCAGCCTGATAGCGTGCTTGCGCAGCTGTCAGTGCTGCAGCAGCTGACGCGGCTAGAGCTGCTGTTAGTGCGCAGGGTGCAGCTGCAGCACCTAGATGTGATAGTGGCTGATACTGCAGCAGGAGCGCCGCTGCTGTTAGGCCACATGACGGCCTTGACAGCGTTGGCTGTCGAGAGTGTGAACGGCTTGTCTCCTGCAGACCAGCTGCCACCACAGCTGACTATGCTCAAGTTAGTACTGGGAGGTTATGATTACAAGGACCCCAGCAGCAGCGCAGCCACCAACAACAATCCCAGGAGCATTAGCTTGCAGCCAGTGCTAGGTCTCGGGCAGCTGCAGAAGCTGCAGCTAGACATGCAGTGTGTTGACGGTGCTGTCCCAGCAGCAGAAGAGTTAGCGCAGCTGAGCACACTGCGCAGCTTGCAGGAAGTGCGTGTTGTGTGGGACAGCTGGCTGCTGGGTGATGATGCAACAGTAGTGGGCATAGCAGCAGCACTTGCGGTGCTGCCAGTCAAGACGCTGACCTGGCGTCATGCAGGCATGTCTGCTGCTAGCATGCAGCAGCTGGGCTGCCTGCAGGGCCTCACATCGCTAGACCTGGAAGGCACAAGGATGCGAGACACTCAGGACTACGTCACAGTCGAGCGACTCGCTGTTGCTTTGCCGCAGCTGGCAGCTCTACAGTGCTTGAAACTAGGTAACGTCAATAGTGGTGATCTCGCCAGTGCAGCAGAGGCTGATAACCTTGATGGTGTGGTGGAGTTGCTGCAGGCTGTTGATGGCTTGAAGCACTTGTTTGCTATCAGCGTATGCTTGCCTGTTCGGTTAAAGGATGCAGCAGTCACGCAGCTGCATATGCAGCAGCTGGTGCCCAACCTTCTTGCGCGTGGTTGCACGGTCGAATTGCAAGGCTTGCACCTAACGTCCACTATCAGGATCTGCATGAGCCCTTAGCTAAGCCAATTGGCGATTGCAGAAGACAAATGAGCATCTGATGGTAGTGATGGCAGTGCTGCTGGCTGTCATGCTGCAGACAGCCTGCCAAGCAACAGGGTGCACCCTGTACACGTGTAGCATTTGGGACTAATGCTTGCTCTGCAGGTGGTGTAAACTGTCAGCGTGATTTGTGGCTTTGCTGATGTCCCCACAAATGCAATTGTGAAGTGAGGCTACTAAGATGTACAATGCCAATGTGGGAGTGCTGGTTGTGCATGCCATGCATACGCTAGTAGCGCTAGGCAGTGCCAGTCTGGCTTATGCGGCCAGGCACTAGTAGCATGGTTTGTGCGGTCACCGCATGCCACTGGCTGTGCTCTTTGCATGGATGTGCATGTGCTCTGCATGCATGCAGGGTGTGTGTTGCATATGATATCTGGTGTTGGCCATCTCTGCGCTCCGAGATTGAATGCGTGCTGTGCCATTGCGCCTATCTCAGATAGCTGAGCTTCAACCAGTTAACCGAGGTCTTTTGAAGATTTTTAGGCACATAAGCGTTCCTTTAACATATGTCAACTCCTCCTTTCTGTAATTTTCATGCTGTGTTGTGGTGCACTGTGTGGCTGACTCAGCACAAGTTATGTTCATCGTGACTCTGTGTGCTGTTGCGCTGGCTGTCAGCGCAGCCATCCGGTGCGGCGCAGTTGTCCAATGTTGTACTCCGCACGCCCCTACCCAGCCCTGCTAGAGCCCGCTGACGGCCCCACAGGCCCTGACGCGGCCCCGCGGCACGAGCCTCTGGTACACCCCTCCCATGCAGCCCCCCCTACCCAAACGCGTTAACCCCTTCAACCCATGCACCAGGCTCACATTTTTGATGTTACCCATCGCGGACATCGCCCGTTTAGCGCGCGCTCATAATAGGCTCATTGGGCAACCACATAATCCATCAACCGTCTCCCATCAGCTGGATTTGGCGCTTGCGCACCAACATGCTGCACTATCATAGTTCCGGGCAACCACCCCTAATCCTGACTACACACGCAACAGCCCTCCTCCGCTTAGCCACTGCGCGGCAGCCAAAGCTTATGTCAACCAGGTGCAGCTGCTGCATCCTGTGCGTGCCAGACTCCTGCCCAGGACACTGGCACACCAGAACTGGCATATCGTCAGCAGTACAGTGCAATGGCGTTCTAATAAGACGGTGAAGTTTTTGTGGCTAAACTTTGCGGTCTATGCTGAGAGTAGCACCTCAGATAATGATTGTGTAAAGTTATGATGATTAGCATCTCAGATAATGGCGTTCACAGAGTGGCCTCAGGCCAGCCAGGCTGGCTAAGCGAAGGAGTTGACGGTGTCCGGCTGACAGCTGCAAGGTGTGCCCATCTGCTCCTGCTTGCTGCTGCAAGTCTTGTCTGCTATGGAGTTGTGCTGAAGTTGTTTGCTGACCGTGGCCCAGTCTGCTGGCTTGATGATATAGGAGGACTGGTGCCGTACACTGTCAACTGCTGCTGCTGCTGCCGCTGTTGCTCCTTTCATTTGTTTTCCTCCATCCATCGCTTGATGGCTGCGTTTGTTTCTGGCTTAATGCCCCGCGCACGTGCCACTGTTTCATCTACTGCCTCAACATCAAAGTAGTCCTGCATAACACCACAGCAGAGCAGCGCAGGGCGAGAGCAGTATGTGAGTGGACCTGCGTTGGAGCAGAGGTTGTGTAGTTGTAACAGCTGGCTACTGTCAAGCACGGCAGGACCGAGGCGCAGAGCAGCACTGCTGAGTCAAGGCAGTGTGGCAGCTGCTCGCAACTGGCTGACGCTATTCGATTGAAGCAGCTGGCAACCTGCCGTGATAGCTGGCCCTGATGCATGTCAACCTTATCGCGTGCGTTGACGTACGCGTTGCGTCCTCAGCAGGCTGCAGGTAGCCCAGGCTAATGATACTCGCACCTTGAAGTTCTTCTTGTAGTAAGCCTGCAGGCGCTCCTTGTAGCGCTCTTCCCGCTTTTCTTCACTGCGCTTCAGCAGCTCTGCGAAAATGCACACAGCAGCTGTCATGGCTACGCAACCGAGCTGGTGTCTGGCAACTGAAAGGGACCAGCTGTGTCAAGTGCTTGCGACCTGCTGCATGTTGCTGCGTGCTGACAGCAGTGAAACAGGGAACCAAGGTTTGTGTTGTTGAAACCTGATCTGCAAGAAGCAGCTCATCTCACCTTGCATGTATGGGGTGAGTGGTTCAGGCTGCGGCTGTGCTGCTTGTGCTGGCTGCACCTGCAGGCCAGGGTCAAGAGCAGCATTGAGTGATGAGCAGCTCACGCAGAAGGCTGACAGCGTTGTACAGGGTTCAAGTCCTGCTACTACTCACCACCACAGCGCCTCCAGCCAGTGCTAGTAGACCAAACAGGCCATCTCTCCTGCATGTGTGTGGCGCATGAGCTGTGTGGGTGGTTTGCCCACTGGTGAACACTGCACACCACATTGGACCCTAGGCCGCACCTAGACATGACATGTAGACGTGTTACAGGTTTTATGCTGCTAGGCTGTGCAGTGCGTGGCCCTGCTGGCCGCTGTAGCCGATCTTGTGCTTGAATGGATCGCATGTTTGCTACGTTGCCAAACGTGTTTACAACAAAAACCACTGTACAAACAATGTTGTATTGCACATGTTCTGCTATCAGGGCACCCAACTGCCGATGATGTCTGTAAAAGCCCTGATGTTATTTGCGTTCAAGTGCCTTCAAGCGGGAATGTCCAGGAACTACGATATGCCACGTTGAAAGCATCGCCAATCACTACACAACACTGTTGTCGATTTGTTTGCACGGCCGCTGCGACAGCACAGCAGGGGGCGTGTTGTTGCTCCAGCAGAGCACTTGGAAGCCTTGATCCATCTAGATTCACCTCTAGATAACCAATATACAAGGTCATCATGAACTTTTCCAACTCAAAGTTCATAAACACAGCCCCTCGACCGGGGGCTGGGGGCACCCCCACTACACAGGCCAGCAAGGGGCCCTACTTAGAGCTGTCCATGTACAAAGAGGTGCCTACAGGAGAGATATCTCTGGAGGAGTTTGAAGAGTACGCTCTGGACCGCTTAAGAGGTGCGATGGTGCTACTATCACTCTGTCTGCAGCGCAGCATGCAGCAGAACCTCTGCGCAGCATGCTGTTCCCACCTCAACACAGCAAGGACTGATCCATCCTCGTTGGTGTGCTGTGTGTTGGATCCTCTCAAACACAAAATGACAGTGCTGAAGGCTATTGAGGAGGCAAAGCTGCGCAGCAAGTCTGAAGACACCATTCAGGTGGGGTTGCGAAGCCATGACAAGGCAGCTGACAGCAGCGTAACATGTGCTCAGTGCACCCGCAGAAAACACAGTAGCGTATACGCTTCTGAATGTTCCGTTGCAGCACCTTTCTTGCATGAATCCGCAGAATCTACTTGGATCCTTCCCTGTTGCGCTGTGCGTATGGCATGCATGCGCTCGCACACAATGACCTTCTGCCTTCCCATGATGATTTCTACAGGGGGAAGTGGAAATGCTGTTGAAGAAGCACATGCAGGGCACCTCACGGCAGCAGACGTACCGCAAGGATGTGCTGTCACACCACATCCTGCGGCTGGCGTACTGCCGCACAGCAGACCTGCGCAACTGGCTGCTTGCGCAGGAGGCACTGCTGTTCAAGTACAGGTTCAAGGTGCTGGGGAGGCCGCAGCAGGTGCGGCTGCAAGGGCCATTTCAACATCATCTGCTACAGCTGCTGTTATGCAAAAGCGACAGCATGCAGCAGCACCATCTGGCAGGATTCGTGCATACTTTCTGCCTGGACTGTGCCTGGACTGAGATCACAAGGGCATGTCTTTTCAGCAGTGAACATTCGCGCAGTGAGGCGAGTTCAGCAGCAGGCCGCAGCTTCAGATGGCACGACTTGTGCATAGTGCTGTGCTGGACTAGCTATTCAAGGGCATGTGCGTGCGCTGGGCACATGCACGTAAAAAGCCGCTGAACATCATGAACAGCATGCCAGCCAGGTACCCGCAGGCCTGCTTGGTTGTGTTAGACTTACAGCAGTATGCGTTGCTTTGTGCTGAAGCTGCTGCTGCTGCCTGCACTCTTCACATTTGATTTGCTCAGGTGGAGTTCTTCAGCTCCATGGGCCTGCCGTACCATGCCATTAGCGATGCTGAGTATGATGAGCTTGCGAAGGATCTGGCACAAGTGCTGGACGCGTGCGGCGTATGGAACAAGGCAAAGGACATGTGCGTGGGGTGGTGTTGGCAGGGTAGTAGTGGAGGTTGCAGGAGCAAAATCAGTGTGCAGTGACAGCGTTTAGCAGAGCAGGAAGACAGGGAAGGACCTATGCTGAGGAGTTGCCCTAGCAGCGTATTTGTACTGCTGTCAGTATTTAGACCCAACAGCAACAGCTGCACTAGCGCTTGAGTGGCAGGCATGTTTGGTGTGCTTGGATTGGATGAATGATTTTCTGTCAGTGCTGAACAAACACCCACCGCAACAATGCCTGGCGATGTGCGCTCAACTTTTGACGCTGGTTGTTGCTATGCCTGCCTGCTGCCTGCAGCCGCGCGGCTGCTACTGCTGGTGGTGCTGCTGCTGGCCGGCTGCTGTTCTACAAGGTGCCCTTCCAGGCAGTGCCTGATCTGGTGGGCAGCAGGAGGGTGCTGCTGCGCGCTGGGCAGGCATATGTGGGCGAGGACCAGGTGGGCTTGCTGATGCACTTATTTCTCATAGTTTTGAATGCCTTTGCTGCATCAAGCATGTCTAGCCAGACATATGTGGGCGAGAACCAGGTGGGCTTCCAGATGGCACCACATGCCATGCTGTGGCAGTGCCTGGCTTCAAGCTGATTGTACCGGCTTGTTTGCATATACCTGTTGTCATTGCGAGTGTTCAACATCACCCAATAACTGAACAGGCAGATGCATTCGTGATGCGCTACGCATGCTGCGCTTGTGTCGCTGCAGCCAGCCGACAGAGCCAGGGGTGTGTTGATACCAGCCTGAAGATTGCTGCTGCCAAGCAGTTGCTCAGCATCCTGCATGCTGCTTTTGCTGTAGGTGTACTCGCTGGTTGTTGGTGCGTTCCGCTCCTCCCTGTCAGCATCACTGGTGGAGGCAGCACGTGCCTGGGGAGCGTTCAGCGCAACAGAAGCAGACAGGCTAGCACCACTGGTGGACAGCCTGCCTAGCAGGTAGGCTGCATTACAATGGTGGACAGCAGCCTGCCGTGTGTCGACAGCAACTGCATGCGTGCTGCAGCAGAGCATTAGGGTAATTTGCAGCGGCAGACAGGCTAGCACCACTGGTGGATAGCCTGCCTAGCAGGTAGGCTTCATCGTGTTGGTAGTGAATAGCAGCCTGGCGTGTCTAGACAGCACCTGTACGTGTTCTGCAGCACAGCATCACACAGCAGATGCAGCGACAGACCGGCTACCACCACGGGTGGACAGCCTGACTAGTGGGTAGGAGATGGTATGCTAGTAGACAGCATCTGTCTGTGCGCCATAGCACAGCGGGATGCTACATAGCAGACACGATTGCCATAGCCGTGCCACCTTCATCCAGCAAGTACCGCATGCTGTGCTTTGCACCGTCCTGTGCTGTTACCGCCTCTACTGTGCCGCTGCCTGCAGGAGTGTGTACGGCTCAGACAACCGCAAGGTGCCTGTGGGTGAGATCAGCGCAGGGCAGCTTGCAGGGCTCGTGGCAGGGCGCCACTTCCCGCTGTGCATGAGCGTCATGTACGAGCGCCTGGCCAACGAGCACCACTTGAAGCATTGGGGCCTGCAGCAGTTCACGCTGTTCCTCAAGTCGATTGGGCTGCCTCTGGAGCAGGCGCTGCTGTTCTTCAGGCAGCAGTTCTCGCCAAGGTGAGCAATTCACAAAAGCGATTTGGTGGTGGAAATGGCTACAGCTACTGGCTGCATACAGTTTTGTTGTTGGTTCTTCGTCGGTAGTTTACATCAGGAGGCAGTTCTTCAGGCAGCAGTTTTCGCCAAGGTGAGGGCGCTTGCAGGACGCGGCAGGTGGTGAATGGTGAAGCAGCACTGGCAGTGGCAAACGCGCTTGTCGTGCTGGGCAGCTGCTTCACGTGGCTCGTGCCAGTCCATGGTAAAGCCATGGGTTCTTGGGGTGTATTGCATGTCTTGCATGGCAGGTGGCACTCTCTGCTGGGCCCACAGCAGCTTGGTGCTGCCGCTTGCCAGCGTCTTTATACTAATCTCCTTGATTGCTTGCCCCAACCGTGTGTTTGCTTTGCCTTGCGGTGCCTTGTATGTGCCACAGCTTGCCCCATTGTGCCTCGCCCTGATTTTGTGGTCTGTGTTTGTGTTGCCTCGCAGGACTGCTGGCGACAAGTCCAACAAGGAGTATGCGATGCCTTTGCAGATGACTGCTTGCCCGAACTGTGTGTGTGGCGCCTTTGTAGATGACTGCTTGCCGAAGTGTGTGTGCGGTGCTCTGCATGTGCCCCCCTGCAGGACTGCTGGCGACAAATTCAACAAGGAGTATGCGTACAACGTGCGCTACAACTACGGCCAGGAGGGCAAGCGCCAGGACTGGAGCGAGTGGAGCTGCGTGAAGATCATCAACCAGGTGCGGCACCGGCAACACAACCTTGCGGCTGCTGCAGCTGCAGCTGCTGTGGCTTGTACTGTTGAGCAATGGCGACACTGCATGCTGCGCGCTGCTGTGTATGTATGGCTGGAAACTGTGCGACATGTTGACGAGGTGCGCACACAGCCGTGGAGGGAGGGCAACTGATGGCTGCTTGCGTTGGCTGCGTGTGTGGCATGCAGGAGGTTGGTGGCGCGTGCTCTGCTGCTGGTGAATGCAACGGCGGCTGCCCGTACAAGACGTACGACGCTAACCAGCTGCGCGCAGCACTCACGCGCCTCAACTGCAACGACAAGTGAGTGAGGCAGCAGTGTTGCTACGGTTCTTGCTAGCCAGGCACTATGCTGGTTTACGCAAGGCGCCTGCATATCTCAATCAAACACTGTATATAGGCATACACATGCGCATCTCGGGGAACTTGCAGCAGACACATATCATGTGCCCGCAGGCATACGTTCACATGTACATTGCGCCTTCCTCAACCCACCCTAAACATGCAGACACTCATGCTGCTTTTGTCCTGCTGCTGCTTGCCACCAGGGTGATTCGCGAGGTGGTTGACAAGGCGCGCGGCAAGCACTACCAGCTAGCTTGCGGCCTGGCGTTTGAAGGCATCACAGGCAGCCCGCAGGAGACAGGCATCAACAAGCCCAGCGAGTTCTACGCAGCAAGCATAGAGCTGGCCACGCAGCGGGCGGCAGCAGCAGCAGGCAGCAATGGCGGGGCAGCGCAGCAGGGACAGCAGCAGCAAGGGCAGCCAGCTGGCGGAAGCTCATTGCAGCAGCAGCAGGAGGGACCCCCGCAGACGCCTGCTGGGCAGCGAGCAGCAGCTACACCGGCATAAGTCTCTGCTGTGGGGAGTGTGTAACAATACTCGTTTGTATGTGACTTCAAGAAGAGGTAGTTCTGACGTGTCATGGCACTTTCTGTCCCCGCCCAGTTTGAACCCAGCAGCCCAGGCCCTATTAAACATATGACAGTAGGTCACATACTCGAAATATGAATGTGTGATGCTGTGTCACATGTTCATCTGTTAAATGCGACTCGCAATCGCATGTTCGCCAGTGTGTTGTTTTGTGACTGGGCTGCCATTTGAACGAAAGAACGCGTCTTCGCCTGCTTGCTATCCATCGCTTGATAAGCTCTGGAACAGGCTGGAGTGTTCCAAATGCCTCGTAGCTGAATCAATCTGCAGAGATCAGCACAAACGCACCCATGCAGGTCAAGCTATCGCGTTCTGGCTTCCCTGTTTTCAGCGAGTGGCATGCTTTGATCAAAGATAAGTGTGGTACACCGCGCCTGGGTTTCCCCACAACGGTGGTAGTTCTCGGCCAGCAGTTGTCAACCATTGCAGTGCTGAAGTGCTTTGTGGAGGGACAAGAGAGCCTGAGAGAGGTCACCTCAGAGTACTCTGAAGACCAGCTGGAAGAGGTATGCGTGCTGATCTGCCTTAAGCTTAAATACATGGACTTGTGTTCTGACCTGAGCTAGACCTGAGCCATCCTGTGTGCAGGAAGTTAGTGCACGCATAGCGGTGCTGTGCTGTGCGGTGGGCCTCATCTCAGCGCAGCTGTCAAGATTGATGTCTTTGGGCCTGCCTGGGGCCTTCTCAGCAACGTGCCTAGATCAGCATTCAACGCTGCTGTGGACGAGGTGGTTAACGCACGGCACTCAGCAGCAGCAGCAGCAGCAACAAGGCTGACAGCAGAAGCATCTGCAGCAGGCGCGCAAGCGGCAGCGGGTGAGTGGGCGGAGGATGGCAGAGCACTGCCCTGTTGCCCTGTTGCACTGCGAGTAGCATCAGCATTGCCTGCTGCATCAGCGGCAGCATGATCAGCAGTGATGCATGTCTGGGTGTGTGCATTTATTCCGTGTTTTTCGTGTGCCGTGTTGTGCGTAACAGGTGGTTGTACACGCATGATTCTGGTTCTGGTTTGACGCACCTGTTATCAGATGGACAGTGTGCCAAAGCCTAATATGGCACATGTGCACATGAATTATTATGTCTGTGTTCTGTATTTTATCGTCGTTTATATTATGCGTTTGTGCGCCGGCATTGTGTGCTGGTGACATTATTACAATCCAATGTTTGCTGCACTTTCAGGCACAGACGATGTCGAGGAAGAGGCTGACCAAGCTGGTGAGTATGGGGTGGCGCCCACCTCCATGGCAAACCTGACGCTACTCAGACCATGCCCAAACCCTGATTGCACAGAGCAGCTACCTTCCAGGTAAGCGGACGAAAGGGATCTCTGACAGCATTGCGCATCGTGATAAGGTGCCCTGCGCTGCATGCAAGCCAGCATTCTATGTGCAGGAGTCGTTACAGCAACACTTTTGCTGGTGACTTTTACTGACTAGTAGCATATGAGCGCAGCATGTGCAGTGCATACCAACAAGCATGCTGGCAGCCACCTACATACCTTTATCGTGCTGCCAGCACGTGCGCTTTCCATGGCCCATCACTGATTTCACTCGCCTAGTGCACACAAGGTAAAACTGATCAATTTGACATTGGTACAGCAGTACTTGCCAGGCTTCTGGCATGCCGGAAGTGCAAGACAGCCGTCACCTACAACAACACTGCTGCCAAGCTCGCGCGGCTGCAGCGGCTGGAGCCGCTGCAGCCGTGGACTCGGAGCGGGGAGACGCCAAAAGCGCAGAACCGCAACGCTGTCGCCAACATTGGCCAGTGCATGCAGACAGCCATTGACGCGGTGAATGCGGGTTTTCAAAAGTGGTGCCTGCCAGGTGACCACTGCCGGTATCAGGTGCAGAGCTGTGCAGTGCGGCATGATGTCCTGACTTAGCTTGCACTCTCGCGCCTAGTTGTTGCAGCTTCGCCAACCACGAAGTTTAGGCCATTGTTGCTGAAGATTTCAGTGTGCAATTTGTGCTGTGTTCCCTTCTGTGATGTGCTACTGATATGCATGTGAGAGAGACTGACAGTGCCGTCATGTTGGATGCGGTTGGTTTTGATGCATGTACAAACCGACATTCGTCTCTCTCCAGAACAGATATGGTTGTGTGTGGGCTTTAGCTATGTGGCATGAAGCTCCAGCCCATGGTGAAGCTGATGCACTGTGCTGCCTGTCTGTCACATGTGTGCTGATGATGCAGGTGCATGACCTGGCAGTGGCGACGGGGTGCGAGTTCGTGATAATGGCAGCAGGTGTCTGCGTGAGTGGGGCAGCACCCACCAAGGTCAACAGCGGCAACATCAAGTTTGGCAATCAACGCGCATTTGTCTCCCACTTGGAGGTTCCAGGCCGCCCTGACCTCAGCTTTGTGGTGCGCATTGATGGGACTGTAGGAACCCCGAGACTGGCTGCACAAGGGTCTTGAGGGCATGGCACTCACTGCTGCCTCCGCCATGCATGGCCACGTGAAGGTGAGCAGCAGGGTTCTGTGCTTCTGTATGTTGGTTAGGCCTGTGCTGTTTTGCGCTTAGTATGAGCCACTTGCTGCCTATTGTTGGCAACCGTTCTCGTCGTTTCCGGAGAAACTGGATGCTGTGTAGCTGACAGTATCCCCGTGTTTGCTGCCTTGTAGGAGATTCTGCAAGCAGCAAGCAGCAGCAACCCCCAGCAACAGCAGCAGCAGGGTAGCGCAGGCATGCCGCCTGCTGCTGCTGCAGCGCCTGGTGGCGGCGGCTTCAGCTTCGGCGTTGGTGCAGGCAGCGCACCTGGCTCAATGGGCCAGCAGCAGCAGCAACAGCAGGGTGGTGCAGGCATGCCGCCTGCTGCTGCTGCTGCAGCGCCTGGTGGCGGCGGCTTCAGCTTCGGCATTGGTGCAGGCAGCGCACCTGGCTCAATGGGCCAGCAGCAGCAGCAGCACGGTGGCGCAGGCATGCCGCCTGCTGCTGCTGCTGCTGCAGCGCCTGGTGGCGGCGGCTTCAGCTTCGGCGCTGGTGCAGGCAGCGCACCTAACTCAATGGGCCAGCAGCAGGGTGGCGCTGGCATGCCGCCTGCTGCTGCTGCTGCAGCGCCTGGTGGCGGCGGCTTCAGCTTCGGCGTTGGTGCAGGCAGCGCACCTGGCTCAATGGGCCAGCAGCAGCAGCAACAGCAGGGTGGTGCAGGCATGCCGCCTGCTGCTGCTGCTGCAGCGCCTGGTGGCGGCGGCTTCAGCTTCGGCATTGGTGCAGGCAGCGCACCTGGCTCAATGGGCCAGCAGCAGCAGCAGCACGGTGGCGCAGGCATGCCGCCTGCTGCTGCTGCTGCTGCAGCGCCTGGTGGCGGCGGCTTCAGCTTCGGCGCTGGTGCAGGCAGCGCACCTAACTCAATGGGCCAGCAGCAGGGTGGCGCTGGCATGCCGCCTGCTGCTGCTGCTGCAGCGCCTGGTGGCGGCGGCTTCAGCTTCGGCGCTGGTGCAGGCAGTGCACCTGGCTAAATGGGCCAGCAGCAGCAGCAGGGTAGCGCAGGCATGCCGCCTGCTGCTGCTGCTGCAGCGCCTGGTGGCGGCGGCTTCAGCTTCGGCATTGGTGCAGGCAGTGCGTCCAGTGTTGCCATCTCAGCGCAGCAGCTGACGGATCAGCTCAAGGAGAAGGGTTTTGATGCGGTGCAGGTTGAAGGCATAAGTATGGCAAATATGGAGGCGCTGGGAGCTGCGCAACAGGTGTACAAGCAACAGGTAACGGTGCAGTACCAGCAGCGGTTCCCGCGTGTGGCGGTTGGCACTGGCATGGTGTTGTTGGTGAGCCACGGCAACGCCCCGCAGAAGCGCTACGCGCTAGCCTGCGAGCTTTTTGTAGGAGACGTGCGGATGGTGGTGCATGATTGGTTGCAGGGTGACATGCTGGACTCATTATGTGTGCCCCTGACCACATGAACATAAGTGATACAAGTAGCAGTACCCTAGCAGAAAGGCATGCAGTGACACCCTACCTCTGCACGGGCCAGGCTGCGCATGTAAGCAAGGCTGGCCTGTGTGTCGGTCATATGCGGGTGCGCATTATGCGCATTCCTTGTGCAATCATGCTGCATAACGCTTGGCAAGCGCTTGGACTTGCGCCCCAGACTTTGGGACAGTTGGCAACTGCCTTGCGTTTGTTGAGCACAGAGTGCAGCATCATCACCTGGCCGACAATACTTGTATGCCCTTGCAGCGCTTGATAACGCAATGCAATAGGCATGCCTTTTGCGTGGATGCTGTTGATTGCAAGCGTGTTCACAGTGATGGCGCGGAGTGCATGCAGCAGCGATACCAGGTGATAGTGATGTACTGTTACGCGCTGCATCTGGTGTCTGGAATATGCACCTGCCGAGTTGCTTGAACCTGTAGCAGCTGATGCAAGGGAGTCATACCCGTGACAATGCCAACAGAGTACCTGGCACGGTGACACCTGCCATGTACGCTGCGGAGCATTGCGGTGTGTGTGTTGAGATCATGCAGCAGAGTATGCCATACAGCCAGGCTGTCAGTTTGTTGATGTTGGCAAGGTGACATGTCAGATCATCACGGCATGACAGCGGCTGACGGTGACCTCAATCATCAGCAAAGTGGGGCGTGAGGTCGATGGCGTTGATGCTATGGTTTGATGTGACGTTTTGACGATGGTGATCAGTATAGTTTCAAGCAGTGCTGCATCTGCTGCATGCTGCAGTTTGAAGCGCTCGTCCTGTAGCCCTCCCGATGAAGTGGTTTCGAAGTGCCTAAAGCCTTCATGATGTGAACTTGTGATGCCTGTGTGAACAGTCACCCTGTGGTGCTCACACTCAATGTGCTATGGTTTGATCTGGTAATTTGAAGGTGATGACTCAATGCGCTGTTCGGAATAATGTTGCTGCACAGCATGCGCTGCGCAGCACTGCCAGGGACATGACAACTGGCACGGCTGGTGTTCTTTGGCGTTGTGCTTACGTTCCAGCTGTCATCCTTGGACAGCAGGGGCTCTGCCACCGCAATGTGCGTGCCTAGGGCAGCTTCCTAGCATCACGTTGGGAGTGTGTACCTATGCAGTGAAAACTTTGTAGCTTTTTTCCCTATGCAGTGGCATTTGTTGTTGAGCCCTGCATTGCCTGGCACAGCAGCCTGCTTGTATTCCTCTGGTGTAACCTGACACCGTCCACTTTGTACACCCGGTGCGGCAGTTGCTGGGCTTGCCAAGCTGCGTGACGTCCAATCATTGGATGCAGTGCATGCATGTTAAGCAGCAAGTTACGCTCAGTACTGCTGCCCAATGGGCCAACCCCATCGGCCAGCTCAGTGTCAACGCGCTCCCACCATACCCATTTGACTACAATTCCTTTCAACATCAAAAGTGTCTCCATCTAAAAAGTTTCAGCACGTACTTCCCTGAAACACCACGAGTTCAACCACCGTCAGATGATCTGACCGCGGGCACATGCCCAGGGTTTACACTCTGACATGCTCACTTCCTTGGACATCAATGCAACTCAGGTTTCTGATTATTCCAAGCGGATACGGTGTTGTATTGCATTGTAGTAAAGGACTTCTGAGCTTAAAAGCAAGCGTAACGTGAGCGGTGGCAAAAAGCGCGCGTGTTTCTGTTGACAAGTGTTGTGCGTCTGAAGACACCCAAGGAGGCGTGTTCTCAAGAAACAATTGCCACCATTATCTTCAGAATATTCAAACTAGTGGGGGTAGACCCTGGGCGCTCTCGATTGGGACGTCTGTGGCGCCAGGCAGGCCGACCTGGCTGCTGGTGGCCAGGTGAGTCAAACCAACCCGCCCAGTAGCAAGCTGACACTTCTCGTGCTGCAGCCGTCTCAGGCCTAATCAACAGCATCTAAGTAGCGTAATATTCGTATTCAAGTAGATATCAACGAAGAATGCACGTAAACGCAACCAAACAGTGGCGGCCGAACACCAGTTGCAACTTAAAAGTTTGCTCAGGCTGAGCAGGCTGCTCCAGTGCCAGTAGGCGCTGTGCAGGAGTGCTCGTGAAACAGCCGCCCCAAGCCCGATGCACATCCTAACAAAGCACAGAAATCGTATTCAAGTATATGATTTGATACATTACGCAAGAGCAACGTCCATGAGATATGGCCTCGTTATGCAGTCACTGGGCGAGAGCTTGCTCCTGGGTGGACCGTCCACCGTGTTGCCGCTGATTGCGTAGCAGGCCCTGGGTGTGCTGCTCAGAAGGAGAGGCGTCAACTTGAAGGGCCTCACACAAAGTGTGTGCGTTTATAATGTATACGAGCCACTCAACGCAGCATGTCAACGCAAGTGTACTGTGCAGTACACGATCATTGTGTATAGTATTGGAGGTATTGAAGTGAGTGCGTGCGCAGCCCACTACTTGATACTCCCTGGACGCAGAAGGGTGGTGCCCCGGAAGCTGCAGGATCTGGTCGGCTACTAGCTAGTAAATATATAGTATGGCCTACATGCTAACATTGACAATCAGCGAAGCATTCAATGCTGGCACTGGCAGTGGGTCCAGCCAGCCTTACGTGCATGCGCAGCCTTGTATGCGTGAGCAGCCTTGCATGCAGGAATGTCACTGCATCCGATGCAGTGCAGTGTCGTTTCCTGCAGTGTCGTTTCCTGCTAGAGTGCTACGATTTCACTTCAAAGCAGCTGTAAAAGTAATAGCAGCACCCAAGCAGCAAGCCATGCAGTGACACCCTTCCCCTGCAACGCTGTAACGTTACACCATGTTAACATGGTGTTATGCGGGCGGCAGGCGTGCTTCTGCTGTGACCACTGTCGGTGGCAAGCACATGTGACTGACATGTGAATGCCAGCAACCAAGCTTTCAAGTCACTTTCAATTCATGGCGTGCTGCTCAAGCATCATCCACACTCAAAAAGTTACACTGTAACGAGGGTTCCCTCGCGTGTTTGGGGAGCCGCAGACAGGCATCCACTAGAAGGCTCCTCAAAGAGCGGTGAAGGCCCTGGCTGAGCATCAACATCCTGTCATATGCAAATAAGCCATAGCATCAGCGCACTGCGCTGAGCGGCTCAGCCATGATGCAACAACACGCTGCATTGTACGGTGACATGACATGTCACCCTATTATACGAGTGAATGCATCGGCGGCATTGGCTACCACACAGGCTGTATAACACATGTACCATAGCTGCTTAAGCACACACCACAACGATTGCCACAACAACGCATCAATTGTTGTTCTGAGGCTACAGGCATAGCTGGACAGTCAACATGCATCCTCTTCACCACCATCGCTGCCATCAGGGGCAAACCCGTCGTCTTCACTGTCAGCATCCTCACTCTCGGATTCTATGGGTGCAATCAGCACCCCATCTCTGCTTATGCTGCCGATCAGCTGCTTTGACTTCGCCAGCGTACGCTTTACTTTCCGCTTAGCAATGCGCAAATAGCTGAGCGCTCCACTCACTGCCTGGCTGTTGGCAACCAGCTGCACAGCTGAAGGTTGGTAGCGTCCCGTGCCTCCCAGCTGCACATACCCTGCTGCGATCAGGTTGCTGGCTGCCACATCTAGCTGACTAGTGGGCACCTGCTGGGCAGCAAGCAGTGCCGCCTCCATCTCACCCTGCTTTGCAAACAGTTGCTGCAGGTACTGCAGGTGCGCTTGCATCTCCAGAGGCAGCACCTGCAGCTCCTCCTCGATGCGCTGTACTTCATTGTCAGCCTCACACAGCGCGATCGAGCGCGCCACGCCGTAGAGCCGCAGCTTGCTGCCCTCGTCAGCTGCAGTTCACCACAGCAGAGCATGGGGTGCATGTGAGTGCGGTGAGCAGAGGGACACGGGTCCAGATGCTGTGCCGCGCCTGCCGCAACTTCACAGATACATGCCCACAACCCACCCCAAGTATTGCATACCTGTCGTGGCCAGAGCCTCCACCAAAAATCACAGCAGGCAAGCCTCTATGTTGTACAGGCAGGGCTAGTGCACTTTCAATGTCGCACGACACCATCACTTGCACTCTGTTGATCATTCATGTGAATTGCCAGGTGCAGTGGCCAAAGCCTCACCTTCACAATCGCTGACCCAACAGAACTCCTGCTTCTTGACAGCATCCACTGTGGCGAGCTGCAGCGGCTGCTGCTGCTGTAGAATGCTGTTGTACTGCTCAGCCAGCAGGTTGTACTGCGCCACAAGCTTGGTCAAGTTCTTTGTGATCTCAGTGCACTTCTTGTTGTAGCGCTTGCGCTCCTTGGGCAGTGCTGTGGGAGAGAAGGGCGCACAACGGCAGCATGGCAGTGCAGCAATCAGGTTGTTATGGAAGCGACATGCAACCCTTCACCAAGGAAGCACAACAAAGGGACCAAGCAATGCGCATATACAAAAACTACATCTGCCTGCCGATCCCAGCGCTTTACAAAGGCAGCGCAACAAAGCGGCCCGAGCAATGCGCAAATGCAACAGCTACATCTGCCTGCCGATTGCAGCAGCCGCATGCCTATCGTACTACCTCACCTGCAACTGCAGCGTGCTTGACCTCCTGCTTCTTTAGGTTGTAGCAGGCGCTCTCGATCATGTTCCGCATGCGAACGATGCTGACTTTGACAGCCGGCTCAAAGTCCCTCTCAATCTGCTGGCTGGCTGCCTCCGCTTGCACACTGAACAGCAGCACACACACAGAAACACCAGCCATGGCAGCACAGCAGGCAGGCAGCCATAACCTCGCATATGCATCACACAATCAGCAGGGCTTATGACAGCCTGATCACATGATGTGCACTGCTGCAGCTGAAGATGTGCTCATGCACTGCGCACCTGCTGGACTGTGCCGCAGAGACCAGCTTCGTGGCGAGGTCGTGCAGCATGTATGTGTTTGAATCCCACACACCAGCAATCACGCGAGTGGCCAGCAGCCGCCTCACGCTAGAGTCCAGCAATGCGTTGCTTGTGTACGCAGACAACGCATGTGCATCGCGTGCACGCACATCGTCTGCGTACTTCGCCAGCAGTTGCTGCTGCTCACTGCGATCGCCGTTTACCACGCCTGCAGAGATTGCAAACACATAGTCCAATGTTAAGCTGACGGCAGCGTGGTAGTTTAAGTTTGGTGAAGGTGGGTGGAAACTGTCACATTGCAGGTCAAGCATATGCTGACATGACACTGAACTAG
>CADDIJ020001208.1:0-29371 GCA_902809745.2 Tetradesmus lagerheimii | reverse complement strand
GCAGCAGCAACGTCAGACTTCAATAACAAGCTGGCTGGATCCCATATACACAAAGCCGGCGGGCAATGCACAGCAGCAGCTCAAAGCACGGTTACGCCACAGTGCCGCACCTGCACTCCCTCCAGCTTGAGGTCCTTCTTGTCCAGCTGCACACAACATCCGCTGACAATGCCACAGCAACAGCAACAACTTCAGGCAACAGTCTCAACCATGCGCACCTGCACTCCCTCCAGCTTGAGGTCCTTCTTGTCCAGCTGCTGATGAATGCCGGCAACTCAGAGTGCTGGTGCTAGGAAACAGGTCGCCTCATATTCTAGGCTAAACACTTTGTTGTTTCCACGCGCACCTGCACTCCCTCCAGCTTGAGGTCCTTCTTGTCCAGCTGCGTCATCTCGGGCGTCTCGTAGATCTTGATGGCGCCCTTGGCCAGCCGCGCAAAGTACTTGTCCTCTAAACCACCAGCCCACCTAGTTAATGGAAAAGAACAGCGGCAGATATGCATTGTCAGCTGGTGTGGAAGTGCCCTTGATGAGAACATTGCAGACAAAGTACGAGACCTCAAGCCTGCCAAGCCACCTAAGATTTGGCACACGCACCAGCGCAACAGCAGCCAACATGCATTGTGGTTCTGGTGAAGGTGTTTTCAGCTTGCTACATGTGGGCACTGCGTGAAGAGAGAGCAAGTATGTATCATCACAAACAGCAGCTCACATAGTACAATGAGAGGTGCAACTGAACCAGCACACACACGTGTCTCTGCTTGCTTGATTGATTGCTTCTTGCTTCCTGCTAGAGTGCTGTTGCTTTGACAGGTCCAGCGCAGCATTCACTTGAAGATGGGCCAGCGCAGTGCGCCGCCTGGCACAATAACAGGTATTACTGAAACTGGCCTGCTTGCAGGATTCCGCTTCCCCAGGAAACAACTGAAGCAGCACAAGGCCAGGCCACTCACTTGAAGATGGGACAGCGCAGTGCACCCCCTGGTCCTGCTAAGCTGCCGATGGCACACACAACATGCTGCATTGACCTCACAAACAGAACATGGCCAGCGCAACACTCAAACAAAGATGGGCCAGCACACTCAGACAGGTACAACTGAAGCAGCACAAAGCCAGCGCAGCACTCACTTGAAGATGGGCCAGCGCAATGCGCCTCCTGGCACGATTACATGTAACAACTCAAACACCACCACACAACAGCGCACTCACTTGAAGATGGGCCAGCGCAGCACACCGCCTGGCCCTGCTGAGCTGACATGGTGCAATAACACGCAACAATTCAGACAGAACAACAAAAGCACACTCCATTCAGATGGGCAGCACTCACTTAAAGATGGGCCAGCGCAGTGCGCCGCCTGGCCCTGCTGAGCTGCCGATGGCGTAGTCCTCCATGTTGCCGCCAAAGATGCGCAGCTTCCTGCCGCTGCGGGTGTCAAACACGTTCAGCGCCACCTGCAGCGACACAGTGAGCACAAAACGTGAAAACGGAGCTACTTGCAGTGCACAATCACGGTGCAGTCGTGTAGTGTCTTGCTGCTGCGAGTGCCGAACACATTCATTGCCGGTGCAGCGCCACATCGCATGACAAGAAAGATTTCCAACTGCACTGCACGCCTTGGCTGCTCACCTGCACCTTCTCCCTAGGGTTGGATGGCTCGATGCTGCTGTACGTCATGAGGTACTTCTCCGCAGGAGAGAACTCAATGAGCTGCACGTTCTGGTGGCTGTAGCGAGCCAACCGCTGGAAGCTGGGGCCACCCCACACTGCCACTCCCTGCCTGTGCATGGTGGCAAGGTAGTTGCCCATGGGTGACCTGCAGGACACACACGCAGAAAGCAGCAGCAGCAGGCAGATTAGAGTGGCTCGTGAAACCTCTGATGACACGACACGCACATTGCGAGTGCTACCACAGGCCCGGCATCATATGACTGCAAAACTAACGCCAAATGCAGCGCACAGCACCCGAGCTCTCGCCACGCACCACTGCACGAAGGACTCTGTCCAGTACGTGCGCTTGTAGGCCTCCTCACTGCGGAAGCGGCGCCCGTCGTTCCACTGCACCACCACCTCATCGCCGTACTTGATCACAAACTGGTCGCGGGACAGCTTGTCAAGCATCCAGCTGTGTAGGTTCTCCTGCAGGCAGCAAAGCAAGATGACATTTTGTAAGGCCTTTTGTTATGTTCAGCCACAGAACAATAAACCATTGACTGCATCCAGCTTTGCAAGTTTTCCTGCAAGCACAGCAAACCAACAACCACAAGCGCATGAGTTACATAAGGTTAGACGATGTGCCAGGACTAGCAAGCTGCAGCAGAGTTGTTGAGCAACAAGGACACAACTCATCAACAACCTGCATGATCAATACGTTACTGTTGTAATGCATGTTTGACCAGGTTTGACCAGGTTTGACCGACTCACCGTTTGCGAGTACTCCTTGATCTCTGGCGCTATGGACACGTCCAGCACCTTGGCGTAGCGGTCAAAGTCGTCAAACATGGTCAAACATACAGTGCTACTGTTGTGGAGCATGTTTGACCAGGTTTGACCAACTCACCGTTGGCGAGTACTCCTTGATCTCTGGCGCTGCGTACACGTCTGGCACCTTGGCGTAGCGGTCGAAGTCATCAAACATGGACACCTTGAAGGTGTGGTTCTTGTCAAGCTTGTAGCCGTCAGTCTGCGCACGAGCTGCCTGCGCCTCCTGCAAATGTTCAAAAATCAAATCATACATAACATGTGACGGAAGAGCAGTACAGCAGGACGGGTAAGCTGGGGCGACAAAAGGCGCGAAGGTGGGTGGTAAACCAGGGGCATAGAAGGGGAACGGCGATATGCAAAGGCTTCTGATTCTGCTGTATGAAGAGGGGCGCTGTAAGATGGTACGACTGCATGTCGTCCATCTTTGATCCATCTATCAGTTTGCTGTATGAAGAGGGGCTCTGCAATGCATGTCGTCCATCTGTCTGTGCTGCGTCATGAGCGCACTACACCGCACACCCTGATGTACCTACATCCCAATGCTTCGGGATGTAGATGCATCAGAGTGTGTGGTGTAATGCAGTCTGCTGTAATCAGAGGTGGTCTGCGATGCGGCATCGAGTTGCCCTCCAGCTGCTGCATTGGACATGTGCTATCGCGCTTCAAATTGTTTGCCTGCTGTAATTGCTGAAGACCTATTGTGGTGCCATGTGGTGCACACTGCTGTAGCAGGCACATCCACCAAGCACTGACGTAGCAATACACTGCTGATTGCTCCGTTGGTTGATTGAGGCAGCACCAACAGTTTGACATTTGTTCTGCTGTATTCTGCTGCTGCTGCTGCTGCTGAGGCAGTCTGTAACTACTGCACAGCGCAGCAGTTCTGCCAGTTGTGCCAGCTACTGCTGCTCATGGCGCCAACCGCAACACTGCTGCTCGTGGTGGTGCTTCCCTGCCAACCATGCTGCTGCCGCTGCCGCTGCCGCTGCCGCTGCCGCTGCCGCTGCTGCTGCCGCTGCTGCTGCTGCGGCTGCTGCTGCTGCTGCACGGACCTGTGGGCTGAAGAACTCTACAAATGCAAAGCCCTTGCTCATGTTGTTGGCATCCTTTGGCATGAAGATGCCACCTGTAGCAAAACCGCATCAGCAGGGGTAGAAGACAGCACAAGTGTCAGCAACAACCCGCTTTGAACAATCCTACATATGCCTTGCATGCAGCGTTGCATGCAGTTGCTGTCTTTACCAAACCTGCCAAACGACGCCAATTGCGTTGCGATGCAGCTGCTGCCACGGCGCACACAAGTATGCTCTCGGATCAGGCCCTGCAGCAACCGCTTCCATATGTTGGTGCTGCTCGCTGCCGTTGCGACTCCAGCAGTAACGGCAACATGCTGGGCTGCCCAGCTGCACAGCCGCTAAGTTCACTGCCACTGTGCTGCGACTGGATGCCACTGCCACTGTGCTGCGTTTGCATCAAAACTGCTACCACTTGGCATGACTTGTTGCTCATAAACAACACAACAGCAGTGGCACGACATACGCGTCTGACTCTGACAGCTGCTGTCCTCAACGGAATGTACGCGTGCACTGCCAGCAGCTGGCGCCACAGTGCACAGTGCATGCTGCCTGCAGAGGCTGCTACCGCTGCTGCTGCCGCTGCTGGTCGGCTCCAGGTGCGTTCCCACCTTCCCTGACGTTGCCAATCTGGCTGTAAATCTTCTTCAGCACGTTTGTCAGCTTCTCGTGCTTGTCCTCCGGCACCACTGGCAGGCAGTCCACCACTGCAGCAGCAACCCACACCAGCAACATGTAAGACGCCATGGTGCTGCGCGCGTGCCCAGCGGAGCACCTGACGCCGTTTAAAAGTTAACTATTAGGGGATCACGCACCGATCACCGAGCCAAAGCCTGTCTCAGTCTCCAGCTCCTCTTCCTCTTCTTCATCGTCGTCGCTCCTGATGCCCATGTCATCATCCTCTGGCAGAATCAGCTCCTCAAGATCAAAGTTCTCATAAGGAAAACCAGCAGGCTGATCCCTGAACAGGGAGCGAGCCACCTCAAGGGGGTCGAGTTCTGTGACGGCTGCCATTGTGGCGAGCAATCACAGCTTGGCTAAGAGGTACAGATCAAGCACACGTACGTACCGACAAGCTGCGTGTCTTCACCCCACCCCACTGTGCACACACGAGCGAATGTGTTACAAAGTCACCCGCCAAACTGCCAGGTTGGTGCGTGTAGTACACGCCGTGTACTGGCAAATGCCTAAGACGGCGTTAAATACTCTGCCAGTACCTCTCATACAGACCAGCCTGATCAGTAGAAATGGCGCGCTGTGCAGCACCACTGTACTGCAGCACTGTACTTTGCCTCATACAGGCCTGTAGCAGTCACAGCCACTGCACTGTGGGAGCTCCCTCGTCATATCGACTTATGAGTAGCTGCATGCACGAGCAGCTGCTGATATTGCTGGTTGCCAGCATGGCCGTCAGGCACTTGACCAGAGCCGGATCACTGATCATCAGTGGTGCCACCATCAGATGGAGCCACGCGCTACTCAAAGCCAACTAGACATGCACAGGCATCATACGCTGTTGGTGAGTCCAGCAAAAGCACTCAACCAAGAAAGCCTTTGTGCCCTGCAGGGCGCTGAACAAGACTGTGACAGATTTCAAGAACAGCCCATGACATGCAGCCTGAGATGCCTACATGTACACTCAGTGACTGTAGGTATGTTGCCGTTGCACCTTGCAAGCACAAGAAAATGTTCGCTTTGGGGTCTTTTTGATTACACTTGCTAGGCTCAGACGGGCTACGGGCCATCTGTATGTCTACAGGCTATGCTGTGGCAGGACACGAAGCAGCAGATGAAAGAGGCACTCACACAGCTGCAGGAGTTGTGCAGGGGGCAGACAGCAGACAGAAGCGGCAGAGGTAGACGCAGCAGAAGAAGCCGCGGCAGCAGCAGCAGCAAGAGCTGCCACAGCAGGGCATGCCACACGCCCGCCTGAGGCACAGCAGGGTGCAGGCACATCAGCAGCAGCAAACAGCAGTGCTGGTACCAGCTGAGTTGGTATGCCATACCACGGTGGCAACAGGGTTGTGTGGCAGTGCTGAGACGTAAGCAGGGGTGCAACGAGCACAGGTGGTGCTTCTGCTCAGCCGATGGGGCTCCTCTGTCACTGGGTGCATGCAAACATGCACATATGTGCAGATATGTGATAGCAGGCTTGGCGCTGTGACTTTCAGGAGAACAGCTATGACAGCAGTGGTCCAGTAACAGTGTTCGGTTTGGGACATCATTGAGTGCTGGTTTGGGTGTGAGTGCTTGGGTATATGCTGGTGACATACACGGCTGCCAGTGATGTATCGTGTCAAATCCTGGTAGCAGACGTACGATCGCAGCTTGGTGCACTGCACGGTGGCTGTGGCTCAGGTCTGTACGGCTCCAGTTGCTTTGTGTTTGCAGTGGCATCCATGCATGTGTACATGCGGCATCTTGCTGGGTACAAGTAGTGCCAGCATGTCAATGGTGACAGCAGCTGGCCTGTGCCGCATGGTACAAGCCGAGCTGCGCAGCTCTGTTGCATGAGCATTGCACTGGGCCACATTCAGCAACGTGTCATGTGAAGCTTTTATCACTACTACAAAGTACTACATAGTATCTAACACAGAGACATGGCGCTGACCTTGAGCTTGCTGCATTCCTGCGCTGTGCTTCTGGGCTGACATATGGTCTATCTTGGTGAGTGAGATGCCACACATGGCTGCATACGTTCTTTGGGCTTGGATCATGTATACCCTGGCGGATTGCGTGCTCGTGTTTGGGGCGATGTTTATGTGCGATGCCCATTTCTCCTTTACCCCTGGTGCTGGCAACTTGCCAGTGGCAAGCCAGCAGCTGCCTTACTGCAGTAAGGCATGCACAGCATGAGCAAATCGCCCACAGCTACTCTCAGCTTCCATCTTGCCCTACTGAAACAGATGTGCTGAGTTTTTAATTCAATTAAGCTCATCTTACGCATCTTCGCGCTAGTTTAGAAGCCAGCTTACACAGCAATTCCGGCCCGGTTTAGGGCATGTCAGCTTGGCAGGCCCCGCTTTCGCCCTATTAAACAACTCGGCCCCCACATCACACTCGACAAGCTCAATGAAAACTCACATTGCATCTGTCGGATTTGCTACACGTTCTGTGTCCCATTGGTAGCAGGTCTACACACCAACTGGTTCAAATTAGACATGGAGCGGAACGATTTTGTATTGGCAGAGGTGTTTGATAGACAAGGCATATTTCAGAAGAAATGGTATTCAAACTTCCCGGGAGCGTCATTCGTAAGCGCAAGCTCCAGCTGCTCAAGCTCCGGCTCAGCTGGTCCCGTGCCCGGGTGCGGTGCGGTGGCGCACCCACAGCGCTTTGTGGTGTCAATAACACTTTTTGCATGCAATACAGGGGTGGTTGCCTGCCTGTTCGCTGGTCAGGGCCACCAGCTACAAGGACTTCAATGCAGGACCCTGCCGCTGCTTTGTCGCACTGCCGGGCAACGCGAAAGAGTTCATGGAGACGGTGGCTGTGGGGGTTCTGCAGTTCAATGATGAATACCAGGCCCTCCTGCTGCACAGCACAAGTAAGTGATGCTGTTGTTGGCTCTTGTTGCTGCTGCAGCAGCAGCTGCAGCAGATGGTCTGCAGCTGCATGCAGCAGATAGGCGATTATGCACAGCAGATGGGTGCTTATGCTGCAGCTGCAGCAGATAGGTGATTACAATACATAGATTTACAGTAAATGAGCTGCTCATGAGGTGGTGCATTGGCTTCTCAGAAGAAATGAAATGCAATATAATCAATCGCTTTGGTTTTGCCTGTTCAGCAGCAGCTGCAGCACCAGGGATTCAAGTGGCCTTGCGCGTTGCTGATTAGTGACTGATAGTCATGGCTTTGCTGCCTGGAAAGTGCCTGCGCTAGCATACAGTACTTGCACCATTTTGAAACCCTGAGCATGTTGCTGCACTGCTGCCTGCTGCCCGTCTGCTGCTGCAGGCAAGCCTGCTGGGCTGCTGCTCCGCATCCCGCTTGTCAACGTTGAGATCTGGCTGCGAAATGCGCCGCTGTCATCAGGGGACATTCAGGGCCTGCTGGTGTCACCGATCATCAAGGAGATCCTGCAGCAGCAGGGCCCCATCAGCCAGGTAGGTGGAGACTCTACGTGCAGTCTACACTTGTGCCAGTGCTGCTGTGCAGGCAGCACAGGACGAACGCACCACTTTCAGCTAGCCAGACCTGCCGAGATGTTGTGTGCTTACAAGCCCCACAGCGTACATCAAATCACATCACTCATGAGACTTGAACTGCCAGCAGCAGCAGCAGCAGCAGCAGCAGCAGTTAGCTGTTGGTATTTACTGCAGCGCAGTCCATTTGTGGCTATTGTGAGGCGCTGACACTGGCATTCTTCCCACGTTCATGTCTCATCCTGCCAGGATGACTGAAGTACTGTCATGCTGATGAGTCACTGCAAGACGCCGCTGACGGCCTGCCGTATATGCTGCTGCACTGCTGCTGTGCTTGCAGGCCGAGCTGTGCATCTGCCAGTGCAGGGGTGTGCCCTTCTTTGACTACAACAACTACTTGTCATCCTCCAAGCAGATCACAATCAAAGTGGACAGCGAGCGCATCAGCGCTGGCTTCTTCACGGGCGGCCAGAGCACGGCGGCTGCAATGGTCGCAGACGTGCTGCTGGTGGCTGGTGGCCGCGAGCCTGTCAACTTCCCTACCCCGGAGCTGCATGACCAGGTGGGCTGTTTATGTTTACTGGCGTGTGTGGGGGCTGTTTATGTTTACTGGCGTGTGTGTGGGCGGGTGTGCCTTTCTCATTATGACGGACCGCTAGACCGCGGGTCACCAGCATACCGTGCCATGTGGGAGCATGTTTATGTTTACTGGCGTGTGTGTGGGCGGGTGTGTAATGTCCTAAGACACCGATAAGCCAGACCGCGGGTCACCACGCGATTCGGACCGTCTGGGAGCAGCGCCTGGATGTATGCTCGTGGCTGATCAGGGTGATGCTGTGTTGGGTGTGAGGATGGAGCCCCCATCTGCACGCACGCAAAGCCTGAGCGAATGCCGAGGCCCCTGTTGCATGCCGCTGCTGCCATGTGTCCCCCTCTTGCAGGCTGAGCGCTTCCTGGGCATGAGCAAGCCCACGCTGCTGCAGCAGACAGCCGCAAAGCTGAAGCCGAACGCCAGGCAGAGCTTCGAGGCGGCGGCGGCCAAGGCTCCAAGCAACGGGGCAAACATGGCGCCCCCCGCCGCCGCTCCCCCAGCTGCAGCGCCCCCAGCCGCCGCGCCACCTGCTGAAGCGCCACCCGCTGGTGCAGCTCGGGTGAGCAGACATTGTTCTGTTGTGTTGTCTGGCCTGAGCCGTTTAGTGCCGTCTCAGCACACAGACATCAGCAAGCATATGTATCGACAGACAGTATATGCAAGCAGATAGATCCTGGGTCGTCACTGTTATCGCGCGATCTACGCTTGCCTGCATGTCTCAGTGGTGGCACGACATGCTTCTGCCGTGTGCTCTGTGCTCAGCTGCTGCACAGTATAGTAGATCATCCGCTTATAGGCTATTTAATGGTGTATAAGAGCAGACCGTCAGCAGTCAAGACACGTCACTCCTTGCACAGCACATGCACGGTGGGCAATATGCTGATAGCTTCCTTGTCCACCAATGCAAGCATCCTGTGCATTTCACCGCTGCTTGCTGTCTTGCAGGCGGGAGACGAGCTCGTCCTCCGCACTGACGAAATGCTCATTTGCAAGTTCACACCCGCACCGGCAGCGTGACCATGGGGGAGCACCTCTCGCGCCACCAGCGCTTTGAGACTGCAATGGTGGTGGACGGGCTGTGCGCGGGTTGACAGCAACATTGGCAGCGGCAGCAGCAAACAGCACCCATGCCCAAGGCCCCCCGGCCACCCTGGCAGCAGCAGCAGCCTGGCCAAGAGCAGCAGCAGCAGCAGCGGTGTGGGCCTCAAGCGGCCCCACCCAGGCGGCAGCGGCAGCGGCACTGGCAGCAGCCGCCAGCCAAGCAGCATGCAGCAGCTGCTGCCTGGCCCGCTGCCTGGTCTTGGCAGCAGCAGCACAGCAGCCAGCGGCACACCTGGCCACTGGAGGTGCCCTGAGGCGCCAATTCTCAGCCTGCAAGAGCTGGTACACAGCAGGGCTGCAGCCAGTGGCAGTGGTGTTGGCACCAGCAGTAGCCAGGCCCAGGCTCACTGCAACAGCAGCAGCAGCAGCAGCGGTGTCGGCCAGAAGAGGCCTTACCCAGGCAGCAGCGACAGCACAGCAGGTGCTGCTAGCCACGGCTGCAACGGCCCATACTTGAAGCCCCCTTGCCACCCTGGTAGCAGCAGAAGACAGGCCAAGAGCAGCAGTGGCAGTGTGCTCCTGCGGCCTCGCTTCAGCAGCGGCAACGGCAACGGCAGCAGCTGCCAGCCAAGCAGCATGCAGGGCCCTCCCCTGCTGCCTCGTCTTGACAGCAGCGCAGCAGCCAGCGGCGCACCGGGCCAGGCGCCAGTCCTTAGCCTGCGGCAGCTGCTAGAAAACAGGGATGCAGGCGGCAGCCCACTATCCTTTGCGCGGGGGGTGCTGCACATTATGGCCAAGGGTGACGCGCATGGCGCAAGTGCACCCCCGCCTGGCAGCGACCCCAGCCTGGATCTCCCGCCCGGCCTGCAGGGAGCCATCAGCAGCCTGGCAGCACCTGGCAGCAATGCCACGCTGGAGGAGATGCGTGCTGATCCGGCGCTGAAAGCGGCGTTGGAGGCCTGCAGGCTCCACTTCTCCAACCGCTTGGAAGCTCCCAGCAGCGATACCGGCCTGGGTGGCTTGCATCCACCTGGCAGCAGCAGTGCGGCAGCTGGCAGCAGTGGCATGCTGGGACACATGCCTGGCATTGCTGATAGCAGCGTGGCAGCCGATGGCAGCACTGCAGCTGGCAGCACAGCGAGCTTGGGTCATGTGGCGCTGATTGAGTTGCAGCAGGCTTGGCTGCAGTATGGTGCTGGTTTGCTAGACAGCGAATCTGCTGAGACCGGCAGCGACCAGGCGTTGCTGCTGCTGGCAGAGACCGCTGGCGCTATGCAGGCCAACTCACCCCGTCATGCAGCAGCAGCAGCGGTGGATGATGTCGATGTGCACCCTGGCGCAGTGGTGCCAGCGGAGCATGCAGCAGCAGCAGCAGCAGTGAACGCTGTCAATGTGCACCCTGCAGCAGTGCTGCCAGTTATGGGACGTCCAGCAGCCGCAGCTGAAGCTCCCGATGCTGCAGGCAACGCACCGCTTGCCAGCCACGACGCTGTGCTCAGCGCTGCAGCGCAGCAGGTGCTGGATTATGAGGCGGAGCTGCAGGAGATGCTCCGCGCAGCTGGCCAGGCGCCCCTGGGTGGGTAGGATGGAACGGTGGTGGTGGTGGTGGTGCCTGCCACGATGGTGGTGGCGGCGATGGAGAGGGCAGCTGCGTGCAGTTGATGGCAGGGCTGCTTAGCTGTGCATTGTATTGGCCTGCACAAACCTTTGTTTGATTTGGGTCGTTCTGCGTATCAAGGGGCAGATCATGTGTGGAGTGCATGGCGCCAAGCACTCGTCCCAACTTCAACGGGACTTCATCACATCTTTGATAAAGCAGCGTAACTCAGTGCTGCTGACCCAACCTCACAGGGTCCATGTGTGTATTTTTGAATCACGGTGACACGGCTGAAATTAGTGCCGTTCATGCAGGGGCAGCAGACACCTTCTGCTGCAGTCGCTGCACACAGGAAGTGGTAGAAACAAGTGTGTGTGGTGTGGCATGTTTTGTATGTGCGGATACAAACAGGATCTTGCACGTACATTTCATTATACATGTGTTCCTGCAATGCTGCGATAGTCAAGCAGCAGGTTGTATGTCTTCACAGGGTCCATGTGTGTTTATGCTGAGAGGTGTTCAATCAGGGCCAGCGCCAAACGTTTGAAGCAGTCGCTGCGCATAGCATGTGATGGAAAGCAAAAGCAAACCTAATGTGCTTTGCGTGTTCCACACTTCATATTAGATGTGATCAATATTTCACAGTCATGGTTCCAAGTACACGTTCTTCTCCAATGCTGCAGTAGTCAAGCAGCAGGTCGTCTGTCATTTGCCTGTATGCTGTGCTGTGCACCTACAGAGTTAATCGGTGCTGATTCAGCAGGTACAGCAGGCAAAACTCCCCCTTCCTGCATGTTGTGGATGTGTTCTGCTGCACAGCGGCCATCTGCAACGATTGTTGTTTGCTGTAATGCATGCATGTCATGCATACACGACATCACCATACGTGATGACTATGGCAGTGGTGTTGCTTGGCTGAGTCAGTGGCCCGCACTCCAAGCGGCCTGAGTCAGCCACACTGCCACAGTGTAGTACATGTGTAGCCTGGATATTTTGGTAGGGCGCATAAGGTGTGCGGGGTGTGGCGTATATATGCGTTGACTTGGGCTGGTTGTTGGTGCACCACTGGTTCATGGTGTTGTACTATTCAGTGCCCGGCATCGAGCCTCAATGATGAACAGAGGTGGTCTCCTCAGTTGGCCACTGCCCAGTTGCTCTGGTCATATGAAATGCAGTGCGGTTGGTTTTATTTAGGAGCTGGAGACACGCGGGTCAACATGGTGCCCCAGCTGTACAGCTGCACATTTGCAGCTCCAGCATGACTGCCCTGCTGTTGTGGTAGGGCGCATGAGGTGTGCGGTGTGTGAGCCACGCACGATGGCGTCACGCCGTATATAGTATATATGTGTCGGCTTGCACTTGTCGTTGGTGGTTCATGGTGTTGTACTACTATTGCCACATCGAGCCTTGATGATGAAGAGAGGGTGTCTCCTCAGTTGGCCACTGCCCAGTTGACCTGGTCAAGTCGACTGCAGTCACATGCAGAGTGGCATTGGTCTTATAGTTTAGGACCTGGAGGGACACCGGTCAACATGGTGCAGTAGCTGTACAGCTACACATGTTGACTCCAGCAGACTGCCTGTTGACATGAGCTCCTCTTCAGTGTTGTGCGCAGCCGCTGCAGCTGGCAGTGCCGCACTGCACGGACCGTGAGCAAGTCACTCCTTTGTGGTCGTGTCAGTCATGGTAAAGTGATTGTCGTTGAGGACAGAATTCAATTAGAACATGGTATCACAATCAAGCACAGCGGCGGCGCTGACATGTGACCGGCAGCTGCAGCAAGCTGAAGGAAATTAGAGGAGAGCGCAAAAGGAAGTGTAAGCAACAGTCGTGCGCATGTGAACCGAAAGAATCAGAAACTACGCTCCACACAGATAATAGTAATACGTGTATGTTATTACATGAATGTGACATTCAGCGATGGCAATACCAGCGTGACATCTCACGCCACCAGTGGTGGCTAAGCCACCAAGCCAGGCTTACAGCAGACCTTCAAGGCAATTCGCACATGTTGCCACAGCACTGCTGACCTGCGCTCAGAATCCTCTGCTGATCATCCCTTCTGCTGATCTAATGCACAAACCAACCGCTGTGCAGCTGCCTCCATTCGATACCTCTCACAGTGCTGCATATGCCGCCAGCACATCCTCTACTGCTGCAAAGCACTGCTGCATGTCGGCCCAAGCCGTATGATTGGTAATGATGTACGTAAGCACGCACTGAGGCCATACATGTGGCCATATGGCATACGCACTAGCAAGCATAGCCTGTGCAGCGGCTGCAGCTTGGCCACACCAGTGTAGCAGCAACAACAGCAGCGGCAGTAGGACCAGCACACGCGAATGGTGACACATGTGTTGGTTGGTAACATGATACCATCATCAATGATACACACACATGTGATGGAATATGCAGCCGCTGCACATGCATGATGCATGCAGTTGCGGCAGACAACGAGCACCAACATCAAAAACCGCGGCACCGCATACACACAACTTTGCATGTAGTGTGCCATCTACTCCCCTAGCGAGTTCACTGCATACGCAGACATGTGAGCCACGCATCTGCAGCTGCCAACTGTTGTCATCTGCTGCAACCAACTTCAAGCCAGTGCAACTGCGCAATCCATACCTTGAGCAACACAGCTTGTTGTACCCCACACTCTTTCCCATTTGCTGTACATAACCAACAAAATATCAAGTCTGATCACCAGGCGCACAGCAGGTGACGCCTGCGTGTTCACAACACAAAAGTTGAACGTGCACGGGTTGTGGTGCACGTCGTGTACACAATTTGCACTGCATGCTAGTGCGCATTCTTTCACGACAGGCGCTGTGACGGAAGTTATGTGTGCTTGAACCAACAGAGTGACAGCAAAGCAGTCGCAATATGCGTGCAGGGAACAACTGCAGACTTTTTATCAACGTGAACAGTACACAACCTGCTGCTGCATGCAAACAGCAGCCCAATCATTTGTGTTGTAGCACCGCCAGCTGAAATGAACCAAGGTTTCCAGCACTCATTGTACAACTGACAACAGCACGCACCTGATGAATGCATTTGCATAGGTGCAGCCAGTCACTGGTTCAGTGTGACACTAAGGCTGTGCACAGCACCCAACCATTGGCATTACCATTGCTGTAGCTCATACCATAACACATAACCACAGCTGTTGCACACTTGTTTCTCGATGCAGAGGAGAATATAATGCTGCCTGCTTATGCCTGCGCTGAGAGCTGCCAGCCACAAGCGAGCCGCATACCTCTCAACCAGCGCAAAGCATCCAGCACGTCAATGCACGACAACCACGTGCACATACACAGCATGCACAAGACAACAACCAAGTGACATGCCTAGCCTGCCCCATCTCCCTCGCCCCCACATTCCAGCATTGACAGAAAACAAAGACATTCTGAAGACACCAGAGACCTGCACACTGCTTGCATTGTGCATTCAAGGCATCCGTTTGGAATATGGCCAAAGTACTTCACCATGACATTGCAGCACATGCGGTGGGTGTCACAGCAAGTCATCTCAACCATCAGTAGCTTCAACCAGCTACAGACAACACCACCGCCTAACCCCGTTACTGTACAACAACCTCGTAATTGCAACCATACGCAATGCAATGCCACGTTATTACCTCGCATCCACAGCACCAGCGAACCATGGTGTGCACGCTTCAGGCTTCACACTCAACGCTTGCTACCACACCGTGTGTGAGTGACTAGCTTGACATTGGCACAATGCCGTAACTCAGCACCAATTAAGCTTTACCATGACCTATGGACAGCAGTGCTGCTTCAACCCCTGTCGCTGAGCAGCTGCCGCAGGCTCTCTTCAGCAAAGCAGAACATGGACCCTCCAGCGTGGCTGTCCATTGCCACATCTCCACCCCACTTCGCCACTGCCATGCCTCCAGTGATCAAGCCCCTTTGAACATCAAAGCCGTCCCAGCTGACGGGCTCTGGTGCATTCTGTGCATCTGCTGGTGCATCCATGCCATCAACACCTCCCACGCCATCTGCGCCCACATTGCCACCGCCATCGGCCCCGCCTCCAACAAGCCTCCCACGACAAAGCTCAGGCCAACGCGGACAGGCACCCACAGGGTCTTCCACAGCTCATTCTTGCCATGCAGCACGCCCTCATACCTTGCCTGCTGTGCCCAGGCAGGCGTGGTGATGAAGAACTTGCACTGTTTCACAAGGCGCGCGTCATCTGCACTGCGATGGCACACCCAGCCTTTGCCAAACCTTTTGTCTCTGCCACGAACAGCAATGTATGTGTTCATATGTGTCTTGAAAGCCACCCGGTCCAGGTCGTCCACCTCTGGCACACATTCAATTGGTGGCAGGAGGAAGAGCAGCAGCAGCAGCAGCAGCAGCACATGTTTTGAGAGAATGGGTGATGTGGAGCGACGGCAAGCCACTGAGTGCTTGGAGAGTACACTGGTACCTCAATACCATCGCAGTATTTAGTGTTGCAGTTGCTATGATGGAGCCACCGGCCCACCCACTGTTTGTACCAGTGGATGAGGTGCTGACAGCAGAAGCAGAGCTGCCGAGCTGTACATGTGACCAAGAATTCAGGGTGCAGCCATGTATAAAGATACTTGGTGGAAGTCCATTATACTATTTCAAAAAACGTATCAATCAGGTCCCATCCTTGCTGCAAGGACACGGCAAGGAAGCTAGATCTAGCTGCATGCCTGGGTGCAGGTGCCTCGAGGTCCTTGCGTGCACGTCCAGCATGATCGCGATGGGATCCCTGGCGCAGTACAGGGACTGGGCATGATTTGCCATACGCATGGCACCTCACGCTGACAAAAATTGGTTCCGAAAATACAGAGGCCACGGCTTTGGGCCCGCACGTGTTGCCAGTGCTGGCGTACCTGCTGTGAAGGTTTCCTACTCCAGCGGCTGCCCCTTGTACTCCAGCAGCTGATAGCCTTCTCTGTGAGCGTTGGAGGGTGTTGCGGAGAGAGTCTCCATCGCGCGTCTGTATGTGTACTTTGAACGTGCGGTCGTCAATCTGCCCCTTGCCAATGATCTTGAACTTTTCCCACGAATCATCGCCGGTCTTTGCCACACGCTTCATGAACGGGTTTGGGCGTCGACGCTAAGGAATCCGCCCTGTGTGTTCAACAACGCGATCTCCTGCACCATGGTGACTACTTTTATCAAAAAGATCAGGGCAAGTCTCGCCTGTTCACACTCAGATTGGATGTGCAGCATGAAGCTGGTCATGGTGAACCTCCCTGGACCACCTTTTCACCTCCCAGAACCACATATGACAAGGTGTGGCTACGAAGGACCGGAAAAGCTTAGCTGCTAAGTATCACTACAAGTGAAAGCACATGGCAAATGCCACCAACAACTGCCAGCTATCCAGCTGCAGCATGCCGCGTCATGTCAAGTGACAGGGACGTCGCAGCAATTGCCATTGCAGTGAGATGCGATCAAAGGGGTCGCGCTAGCTCAGCGTGTAACGGTTACACAGCATCAGAACATCCATTAGCTGCAGTTTATGTGAGCAAACCCCTGTACTCACAGTCGGCATCCAGCACCGCCATACTGCAGTGCCCAGTGGGTGGAGCTAGCTTTGCTTGCATGCAGGAAGCGGATGAATCCGTCTGCTCTGTGCACAGATGTCGCAGTTGTGGCTGGCATCCTGTCAAAGCGCTGCATAAGCAGCCAGCACATCCTCTACTGCTGCGAAGCACTGCTGCATGTCAGCCTGGCCCAAGCCGTATGCTTCGTATTGATGTACGTAAGCACGCGCTGAGGCCATGGCATACGCCTTTGCAAGCATTGGCTGCAGCTCAGCCACACAAGCCTAGCAACAAAAACAGCAGTGGCAGCAGGACCAGCAGCCGTGTCAGCCCATGGGTTGATTGTGCAGCCGTGCATGCATTTGTGGCAGACAACAAGCACCAGCATCTACAAACGCGCCACAGCATACACATCTTTGCATGCAGTGTGCCATACACATGTACACCCTAGCAAGCTTAAGTTCACTGCAAACACAGGCATGTGACCCGCAGCTCTGCAGGTGCTCAGCATGATAGACACATAATCTGCTGCAACCAGTTTGCCGCCGCTTCCATTCTAAAAGAAAGAAAACAATTGCTGACGTGGCCCCTCATGTGTTTGTGCCCACCTGATCTGTGGACAGAAGTGTAGCAGCCATCTGCCAGCCAGCAAACTTGGCACTGTGGCTAGCCACCAGCAGTGGGTCTACTGCCCAGGGTGCATGCCAGTGCGGATCGTCAAACTCAGCAACAGGCACGGTGCCTGCAGTTGACAAGCCAGCAGCAGCAGTGCACACAGTGCCTGTCATTGGTAAAAACCGGGCGATGTTCCCAAAGTGTGACATCCATAATGTGCAAAGTGGCGGTGGCAGTTGATAGTGACAGTGGCAGTTGACAAGGCAGCAGCAGCAGCCGTGCACATGATGCAAAGCGGCGGTGAGAGGTACTCAATGATCTGTTTGGCTGTGCACAGCTGTAGCGATTAGGCACCTGCCATGCAGCGGTAGGCTTAACATGTCAGCAGCCACTTCACCACCCCAGCAGCACATACTTGACAATTCAAACCAAGCCAGATACCTGCCATCTGCTGACCAGCAACGGGCATAACAGCGTGCTTTGCATACATAAACTCGCATACGCCACATGTTCTAGACGTTAATCATCAGGCAGCGCCCACCTGCGTCCTGCCCCCTGAGCAGCAGCATGCTGCTGGCTGCCCTGTTCTTGTACTTGTGCAGGGGCAGCAGCCCGCCAGGTGCTGAGGTGGTGTACTGAGACAGCCCCTCCTCCAGGAAGGCACCTGAAAAGCGGGTATGACAGAGGGGGGTGGCGCAAGGAAGTGGTGACCACCACAAGCGGGCGTGACAATCATGCTGAGGTTGTGTGCAGAGACAGACTTTCTTTGAGGTAGGAGCCTGAGAACCAGGTGTGGCAGAGGGGGGGGGTGGCCAGCACAAGCGGGTGTGGCAATCATGCTGAAGTGGTGTACTGAGACAGGCCCTCCTCTAGGTAGGCACCTGCAGTGGTGGGCATTGACCATCAGGAACAGGCGTGTCAAACAACTATGTACTACATAGTTGTGCAGTGTTAACAGCCTGCCTGCTTTTGAGGTGGTGTATTGAGGCAGCCCCTCCTCTAGGTAGGCACCTGCAAAGTGGGTGGGCAGTGGCCACCACAAACAGGCGTGTCAAACAACTCTGTACCACATGATTGTGCAGTGTCAACAACCGGCCTGCTTCTTAGGTGGTGTACTGAGACAGACCCTCCTCTAGTAGGCGCCTGCAAAGCTGGTGTGGGAAAGGGGTGTGTGGCAAAGGCGTGTGTGGCATAAGGGGTGTGTGGACCACCACAAGCAGGTGAGTCACTCACGACTGAGGACGTGTTTTGAGGCAGACTTTCTTCTAGGCAAGCACCTGCAGAGGGAGGGGGCTGCGGCCACCACAAACAGGCGTGTCAATCACGACTACAGAGTCACAGAAACCCTCGCATCACATCAGGTGACAGACACACTGAGATCAAGACTCTGGTACACGCGCGTGTTGTTGAGAAAGCAGGCCGTGCAGTCATGCTTGAGCTACTACAGGCACATCACCACATGCTGGTAGTACTACTGGCAGTAGTACGGCTGACCAGCTGTACTAGGCGGCTCCAGACACACAGCATGCAGAAGGTGCAACTACAGCAGCAGCAGCACGTCTTGTTGAAGGCTGTCCTGTTACCTGACACCCCCATGGCCTTGAGTCTCCGCAGCTGTGCAGTCCAGGTAAGGTGGTGAAGTCAACGAAACAGCATGAAGCATGAGCATCAGTATTATCAGGAGGCTATCCTGTCACCTGACACCCCCATGGCCTTGAGTCGTCGTAGCAGTGCAGTCCAGGTGAATGTGGTGAAGTCAACAGAGCCAGCCGGCAGCTGCGGCACGCAACGGATGGACGCAAGGCGGTAGCTGCACAATGCAGCAGCAGCAGTAACAAACGCGCACATCATGTGGCAGCAGAACACGAACAAAAGGGGGCATGTGTTGCAGATGACTGCCGCAGTATGCAACACTACCACATGGCATGACTTGCATTCATTCTCCCTGCAAGCACAGGCCATAGTTCTACTTCCACTATGAATCTGGCGCTGGGCAATGGGGCGCAAGGGGAACACTGCTTATTTGGCGGCGTATTCAGTCACCCCCCGCAGACATTGTCAGCGGGGCAGTGTGCTGTAGACACCTGTGGATCAACCGACAGCTGGCACTATCAAAACAGCGAGTAAGGTATTTTCACAACTTTGCAGCGCCGTCTGCAGCCACCAAAAACAACATATCCTGTAGGTCACTCCCCTCCGTGCCCTCTTGAAACCGCGCATGACCTCACCTAGGGTGGCTGAACAGGTGACATATCAAGTCTGACATGCTGTGCAGTTGAGGTGACCCCACTGTCATCCCACACCACGCCTGCTGCTGCTGCTGCTGCTGCAGGTCCATGCCTCCATGGCTGCTGCTGCTGCTGCTGGTCAGACCAGACCTCTGCTGGCCTCTGCTGCCTGGAAAAGCGCGCTGCGTCGCAGTGTGCGTGCTGCCTGGCGCTGCTGCAGATGGATCAGGTACTATAGTTGTTCGTGCACGGCACGGTAGCATGGCACTAGCTAATGCTCTGGCAGCAACTGCGTTCAGGTCCTGCAAGTGCAGTAGTGCAGCAGACGCATCAATACCAAAGATTCCCAGCCATTCGTAACTAGTTGGCAACGCATGTGCTTGCTGTCAAAGTTGCTGCTGCAAACTCACAGATGCTGTCGTGAAATAATTCAAATTACCAGGCCGACAGAACCCCACCTCACCTTGAACCCCGGGTGCTTGATGCCCAGCAGCCGCGTGCATGTGGCACAATGCAAACACATACCCGCTATCTGTTTCCAAATCAAACCACAGAGATCAAAAACAACATCAGAGAGACAGATGAACCCCACCTCACCTTGAACCCTGGGTGCTTGATGCCCAGCAGCCGTGTACATGTGGCATGCAGCGCCTCATTCTGCAGCAGCAGCATGCCAGATCCAAAGTACCAGACAGACAGATCACACCCCACCTCACCTTGAACCCCGGGTGCTTGATGCCCAGCAGCCGCGTGCAAGTTGCATGCAGCGCTTCATTCTGCAGCAGCAGCATGCCAGATGACCCCTCTGCCAGTGCTGCCATGCTCAGCAGCGTGTTATAGGGCTGCACAGTCACCTCGCCAGAGGCATACGGCCTGCAGCAGCAAAACATACGTACAACAAGCCTCAGGCACATGTCGTTTTAGTCATAGTTCTGGTCAGCGGTAGTACTGCACAGCTTGTTGTAGGGCTGCACAGTCACCTCTCCAGATGCATACGGCCTGCATCACAGCAGCAAGTGAGCCAGAGACTAAGTCAGAGGTGAGCAGCAGTGCTGTGGAGCAATGTAGCAGTGGGCAGCACAAGCACTGCACAGTCACCTCACCAAACGCATACCGGCTGTAGCAAAGCATACGTACAACAAGACGCAGGCACACATAGTTGACAGTAGTACGTCACAGCTTGTTGTGGGGCTGGCACGTGGGCTCACCAGAGGCATACCGCCTGCAGGCCAGCAGCAAGTGAGCAAGTGACTGAGCCAAAGGTAGGTGGCAGTGCAGAGGATGCTTTTGCTAACAACGTACAACAGCACCATCAAGCACACAAACACAGACAACTTAAACTCACCACACGCAGCAATTGAGCATGTGTGCGCTGCTGCACACGTCCACTTGTTCTTCTGCCAGGTCTACCGTGCCGCGTCACAAATCCCTTTGTCCCCAGCCCCACCCCCAGCCTCCTCCACTACTCAACAAATGGCCGCAACCAAGGGCAATTGTCCAACTCACCACACGCAGCAGTAGAGCATGTGTGCGCTGCTGTAATCATCCACCTGTCCTTCTGCTGTGAAGGTGCCCCACCAGCTCCATACAACCATTGAAAGGCAACCAATAACCTCACCACACGCAGCAGATGAGCATGTGAGCGCTGCTGTACTCGTCCATTTGTCCATCAGCTGGGCCCAAGCTGCCCCACCACAAAACATCCAGCCCCCGTCCCAGCCAGCTCCAGTACCCAACAAATGGCCAGCAACCGCCACCTCACCACATGCAGCAATTCAGCATGTGAGCACTTCTGTGTCATCCACTTGTCCTTCTGCTGGGCCCAAAGTGCCCCACCACAACTCCCCAGCCCCCTTACCCCAGCCAGCTCCACTACCCAACAAACTTCAGTCACCAGCTCACCACACGCAGCAGTTGAGCATGTGTGCGCTGCTGTACTCATCCACCAGCGCCTCTGCTATGAAGGCGCCTGCGCCAGCACCAGTGCCGCCCGCAACACTCTGCAGCAGCAGGAACCCCTCCAGCACATCACACGCCTCAGCCTGCAATCAACACCATCATCACCGGCAGCAGCAGCAGCAGCAGCAGCAGCAGCAGCACAGTGAGATGCTTGCAAACAACCGCAGGCGTGATCACTGCCAACCAGCCACACTCTGCAGCAGCAGGAAGCCCTCCAGCACATCACACGCCTCAGCCTGCAGCCCGCAGCAGCAGCAGCAGCAGCAGTTGCATGGTGAGATGCTTGCCAACAGCCACAGGCATGGTCAGTGCCCACCCGCCAGCCACACTCTGCAGCAGCAGAAACCCCTCCAGCACATCCACGCCTCAGCCTGCAGCCAGCAGCAGCAGCAGTTGCACACCCAGATATTTGCAATCAACCGCCGGCATGGTCAGTGCCAGCCTGCCAGCCACACTCTCGCAGCAGCAGGAAATCCTCCAGCACATCACACGCCTCCGCCTGCGCAGTGGCAGCAGCAGCATCTGCACGGTGAGATACTTGCAAACAACTTGCAGATGAATGCTGGCATGGCCATGCTGCCAGCCAGACTCTAAACAAGCAGGAAACCCTCCAGCACATCACACGCCTCAGCCTGCAATCAGCAGCAGCAGCAGCAGCACAGTGAGATGCTTGCATACAAATGCAGGCATTGTCAGTGCCGCCAGCCACACTCTGCAGCAGCAGGGACCCGTCCAGCACATCACACGCCTCAGCCTGCAATCAGTGGCAACAGCAGCAGCAGCAGCAGCAGCAGCAGTTGCACAGTGAGATACCATCTGCCAAAGAATGCAGGCATGACCAGTGCTGGCAGCAACACTCTGCAGCAGCAGGAACCCCTCCAGCACATCACACGCCTCAGCCTGCAATCAGCCGCAGGAATGTGTTTCATGCCAAGGTCCGTAGCATGGGTTGGCAGACATCAGTGCTCCAATACACTGCCAGTGTCACATGCCACAACTGGCGTCAACAAGTCCTTGCGGCACATCATACGCTGCAGCAGTTCTTGAACACCAGCACCAGTACGCTGCCCACCTGCCGCCGCACCAGCTCCAGCACTGCAGGCGCAAGCGATGCCACGATCAGCCATGTGAGCAGCTACACTTTTCCAGGCACAACACATCGCATACTAGAACAACACTGCCATCACGCTGCCCACCTGCCGTCTAACGAGCTCCAGCACCGCAGGCGTCATGCGTGGCCATTGCCAGATGCTGCTGTAATGTAGCCGAACAGCAGATATGTTTGCGCAGCATCCAGCCAGGCTGGGCTTGCATGCTGCCTTCAGCACGACCAGTTGGGGCAAGACATGCCAGTCCCAGCCATGTGAGCAGCTACACAATGCCAGACACATCGCACAGCAGGGCACCAGTACCAGCACACAGCTCCCACCTGCCTCCTGACCGGCTCCAGGATCCCCCCCCCACACACACCAGCCACGTTTGGCCTAGCAGGGCTACAGCAGCTACCTGGCTGCAGCACACAGCTCGCACCTGCCTCCTGACCAGCTCCAGCACCGCAGGCGCCATGCAGCAGATTACTGCCACTGCCACTGCCGCACAATGCCACACACATCGCACACCAGAACACCAGTACCAGCACACAGCCCACCTGCCTCCTGACCAGCTCCAGCACCGCAGGTGCCATGCGTGGCCCCCACTGGTGGTGGCCCATGGCCCAGTTGTTGCCGCTGCCACTCTGGCCGCTGGCTGCACTGCCGCTGCTGTAGCACCAGCCGTGGCTGCTGGCCTGCGCTCGCTGCCGCGCAGAGTAGATCACCTGCATGGTGCACAACACAGGACAGCTGGCTGGCTGATGATTTTGAACTAATTGACGTAGCAGGCTGCTTGCAGGCAGATGAGCGTGCTGCTGCGAACTCTACACCTGCAGCACCATATGACATGCCGGAGACATCACATGCAGGCAGCCAAGTCTCCTGGTGGGAGCCTGCCTAGATGTTTGACTGTCGTTTGCCTGCCAAATAACAAATGACAGCAGTAGGGCACACCTTTGGCTCCATGTCGACCAATACTGCGCGTGCAGCCAAGCGCGCAGCAGCAGTGCTGCCACTGCCGCTGCTTTGCTCCTGCTGTTGGAAGTATGCATCTGCAGCGTAGGGGCCATACGCTCCACTCAACAGCTCCTCTGCCAAGGTATCAAACCATGCAGCTCCCAGCTGCAGCACAAGCAGAACAAGATCATAGGCGTACGGTTGTGCTACTGCCAGCTACTGCTGCTGCTGATGCTGCTGCTGTAGCGCTTACTTGGTTGCCGCATTGACCAAGCTGGACCGTTATCATAGGCATGGTCGGCAGTTGCCATCATCATGAGTGGCTCATCTGCACAGCTGTGTCCTAGAACCAGCGCACGGCTGCATCATCTGATCTGCTGCTTGAAGGTGTGAACGTGATTCAGACGCAAAGCAAAGGCTGCGGCTACGACATACGCTCCTACGACAGAGGAACGTGTGGTGATGGAAGGGCAGCTCTGACAGAAATGAAGTGCAAGACGGCACAGAGGGTGGGGTAAGGCAGTACTGCTGCACTTCTGCGCGCTGTTGAGGCAACTTCACGTCACAAGAAAGTAGCAGGTGATGGTAAATCAGCTGTTCGATCGATCAGTATGCAGAAATCGCAGGCGAGCGTGCAGTGCAGCACGCCTGCAGGACGGTTTCTGTCACTCAGGCCTAGGGTTTGACGTCATACGATACCAATCGCAGTGCCTTTGCTCAAGTGACGTTTGGATCCGCTTTATACTCTTGTAAGTTTGCTTCCCTGATGCCGTTGACAGCCCTCCTCCAACCTGCCATTGATGCGAAAGGTCCTGCTTGCCCACAACAGAAGACTTGCCCCTTGCACTGCTTTACGTGCCTTCAACAGCAGCTTGAAGCCTATATCAAAACCTACAGCGCATATTTCGGGATCCATGCAGCAAGAACAGCCACCAGGCATCCTGCAGAGCCCTGACACACTGCAAACAGTCACACTAAGGGATGGAAGGCAAGTTTCGCTGTCTGTATGTGGGGATCCAACAGGCAGACCTGTGTTCTTCCTGCATCCTATTCAGGTGTGTGCTAGTAGGCTGGAACGGCAGTGAAAGAGTGGTATATGCTGTTGTTGCTCGCCAGCAGCTGCAGCAGCAGAGTCACACACCAGTCACGTGCCGTACAAACAGGGGCACAACCGAACCCATTTCAGCAGCTCTGCACCGCCTGCTGCTCAAACTTCCTTCGTAATGCTCGTTTGCTGCGCAGGGCAACCGCTTCATGCCCCTCACCATGCACAAAGCAGCAGCATCCCTGCAGCTGCGAATCATCGCCCCTGACAGGCCAGGCATTGGCAGCTCCAGCCAGCTGCCACAGCGCACAGTGCAGCAGTACGCAGCAGACATGGCTGAGATATGCCAGCAGCTGGGGGTGCAGCAGTTCAGTGCCATGGCCAGCTCAGCAGGCAGCATGTACGCCCTGGCACTCACGATGGCACCTGAGACACGTGACATGATCGTAGGCAAGGTGGGTGAGTCTGGGCTGCGATTGGCCCAGCCATCGCTGGGGCATGCTAGCAGCATAGCAGGTGCTTTCCTGGGCACCTGAGACATGCGCCATGATTGTAGGCAAGGTGGGGTGCAAATTTAGTCCTTGGTCTCAAGCCTGCTAACAGCACAGCAGCATCTCTTTTGCTCGCCTTCTGGGGTCTCATCTACCTGTGCTGGGACATCCATAAGCACATTGGCGCCAGCATCTCCATGTGTATGCATGCATGAATTGCTGCTGGCACCGTCTCGCATGCATGCCCACTGGTAGCTATATCCACCCTTACTGGGCTGCAGCAGGCGGCACCAGACACTCTCTACTGTCTGCGAGCCATGGCCACAAAAGATATACTTCGCATGCCGCACCTGCAGGTGACGCTTGTAGCGCCCTGGGTGCCCAGCAGCAGCAGGCCCCCGGGCTTTGGTGGGCTGCTGGCGCTGCTGGGTGGCTGGACGCCAGTGCCGCTGTTGCAGGCATTTGTGGGCTTCACAAACAGCAGGGTGGCGGCACAGGTAGGGCAGCAGCAGCATCTGTTGGCAGCGCGCATTGTGCTTGGACGTGTCATATGCTGGATTCAGCTGCAGCAGTGAGTAAACGGGCAGCAAGCATTGAATGATCACCTGCTTGCTAAGCTCTTGCTTGCTCAGCAACAGCAGCAGGCCCCCGGGTTTTGGTGGGCTGCTGGCGCTGCTGGGAGGCTGGACGCCAGTGCCGCTGCTGCAGGCAATTTTTGGCTTCACAAACAGCAGGGTAGTGGCACAGGTAGGGCAGCAGCAGCACGTGTTGCGCATGTGGGTGTGTCAGATGTACAGCGTATGCTGAATGCTGCGGCAGCGGTTTGCAACCGGGCTGCATGCTTTGAATGGTGAGCTGCCTGCTAAGCTCTTGTTTTTTGAATGGTGGGAGCTGCTGCATTTGCGCTTCTCATGCATCATATACACAGGCTGCTTGCAGCCAGCAGGTGACGCGTGCCTCTTGCTGCTGCAGTCCCCTGCTGCAAGGCCCCTGCTGCGAGGCCCCTGTTGCTGCTGTTGCTGCTGCTGACCTGTGTCCCTTGCTGCTGCAGTCCCGCACGCGCCATGTGACAGACCTGATGACGCGCTCCAATGCTCAGGAGGTGGCAGCCTTCGCAGCAGACCCTGGCAACGATGCAATCTACAAGGCCATGATCAACGAGTGGACGTGAGTGCAGTGCATTGCTGTGGTTTGAGTTGGCTGAAACATCTATGTGTTGGCAGGAGTCTGTGCCAACCTGTGGAACTCGATGCGTTGGCACCTGTCATCAGAGAAGTTCGTCTTATATGCTGCTGCTGTTGCTGTGGCTGTGTGCTCTTCCATGCTAACACATCGCGCGTTTGACAGGTCGTCTAGGGCTGGCACCGTGCCCAACTTGGGTGCACTTGCTCTCAGTTCCGCCTGTGTATGTTGCTTGCATCCTGATCACAATGTAACATCTGCTGCTGCTGCTGCTGCCCTTGCTGCCGTGGCTGCCGCGCATGCTGCATTACAACCACAACAAAAACAACAGCGGCAGCCTGCCAGGCTTCATTCTGCTTGTGTACTCTGCTTGCCTCCTTATGACACCTCTGCTGCTGCTGCTGCTGCCATTGCTGCTGCTGGTGTGCATGCACCGACGACAGCGGCAGCCTGCCAGGCATCATGCAGGAGATGCAGCTCTGCACAGAACGCAGCGCCCCACTCCACTTCAGCTATACCACAGACATAACAGCCCCTGTACGCGTTTACATGGGCACCGCTGACACAGTCATGCTGTACAGCCATGTGCAGCACTGGGCGCAGCACGCAGAGGCGCGCAATGTGGAGTTGATAACAGTAGAAGGGGGCACGCATGATGGGCTGATGCATACGCATCGCACAGCAGCGCTGGAGGCACTTGCAGCAGATCTGGAGCAGTTGAAGCAGTAGCAGCAGGTTGGCGTGCTGGTAGTGTCCACCGGCTGGCCTGCAGCTGCAGCATTATTATCTGGCCTGCAGTGGGAATGAGAGAGGTAGATATGGGATTGATGGTTCTCGAGATGCTGATTCAGGCTGACTTAGCATTGTAGACAGACAGTTACAAGGATTGCGTCTTGTGCAGTCCCACCTGGCTGACCAGGCTGCGTCGCTTCTAGCCCTGTAGGCGCTGTGACATGCAGATTGGTATGCTGTCACAAGCGGGTGTCTCAGGCGGTTGCATCGGGGCACTGGCGGTCCCGCCCACCCTGCTTGCATGCAGCGTCTGATGAGCCTTTTGATCCAAGCTGCAGTAGCCGCCACTAGATTGCATCTACTAGTAGTTCAATTGATTGCCAAGCGCCGTCAAGCGCCGCTTTGTAACACATCCTGGGATGACCGGCAATGATCTTGCAAGATGAGAGTTGTAACTGTTGATGGATCTGCCAGGCTTTTGTTGGTCTGTTGTGATGTGTTTTGTGTTTCTCAGGAAGAGTCTTTGCTCAATGACAGGTTCATTCAATGACAGCCAGGTTGGCTCCCTACACAGCCGAGGTTATTGACCAAATCAAACTATATGAATGACCCCACTCATATCTCTTCGATTACAACACGTAGCAGCCCATAACCAGCCTTGTATTATGATACCACCCAATCTAGCCATGTGAGTGTTGCTTCTGCTGCATTATGTTTGCAATGATATGAAAAATGCAAAACTTTACAACGCCACTGGAGAATACTAACGGCCCAGGCATTGCTCTGTTTTTAGCCTGTTGTCAACGCCAGCTCAACCTGATTTGGTTTGGATCATACAGTGCCATATAAGTATATGTACTTGATACGTATACATCAAGTGTCATGATGACAAGCACACCATGATGGGTGAGCCAATTGGCAGTTAAACCTGCAGTGAGCTGACCACACCCGTGATCAGCCCCGAGCTTCCACCGCCAAACACACCAAGCGCTGTCCACTACCGCCACACAGTCCCGTCAACAACCGGCACCTCTCAAATGTGCATGCTGCGTCAGCGGCACACAGGCCACCTGTGCCGCACTTACTGCAGTGCAGCTAGCCAGCAGGTCAAACATCTTCTGCGCCTACAGGTGATGTGACACGGTGATGCTTGACGTGCTGGACGGCTTGCTTACATGGACAGCCCACTCGGAGCACCAGGAGGTCTGGGCGGGTCCCTCCTGGTCCAGCTATGCATTGCAGGTGCGCAGCTTGTTGCTTACATGGGTTCCGTCTAAATCCGCTCTTCGACATAGGGCAGCTGGTAGATCGCTTGTCAGCACAGCTGCTGTACTTGAAGCAACGCCATGTGCTAACCGTTAGTGAACCTGAATCTCGCCAAACCCCAAAACACTGTACAATGACGAGTCAAACCCTAACAGAGTGACTTGTGCGAGCAGCACGGCAGGCTGCGCACAACAGGAGGAGCTCATACATGTGTCAACAAGCAGTCATGTGTCAACAGGCAGTCATGATGGAGCTGCAGAGCCGGGGTGTCATGCCAGCCCACGTCCTGCCAGGTCCTCAACTTTCAGACCAACGCAGAAACGACCAGCTGCCCAAATGAGGATAAAACCTCTCATCACCTTGATAAACTATGTACAACAGCGCAAATCTCCAAAGGCCAGCCCAAGCCAGCGCATACGCCACACACCCTGCACACGTTATGCCCCCCATCCCCACAACACCCAGGCTACACATGTACAGCAGTGCGGCTGACTGAGGCCGCTTGGAGCGCGGGCCGCTGAGTCAATTAAGCAACGCCACTGCCATACATGCCATATGTGCATACATCAAATGACAACTGCTGCAGATGGCTGCTGTGGCAGCACAACACATCCACAAAAGGCAGGAAGGGGGGGGGCAAAGTTTGCCTGCTGTACCTGCTGAACCAGCACCAACATCAAATCTACCACACATTATTTATTATATTATTATATTAAAGCATTTAATCAAAAAGCAAAAATCGTCTGCTTTTGCCTCCTTTGGCCTGCTCGACTTGGGCTGGGTGCAGTTGCTGTGATCCTCGTCTGATAGCTTTAGAAGCGTATATATTTGAATTTTATAACGGTTGGAACGTGAGGGGGCTGCCTGCGGCCCTGCTTGGTGTTGGTTCAGTTCACGCGGTTATGGGGCCACGCGGTGGAGCTGTAGCCGGCTCAGGCAGCGGCCGTGTCAGCACCAGGCGCCAGACTAAAGCAGCAACAGCATCTGCCGAGGCGGCAGCAGATGCTGGTGCAGCGGCAGCCCGGGATCAGCCTGCTGCAGCTGGCCCTGCCCCTGCAGCACCAGGGGCACTAGCCAAACGCACACTCACGCTGGCCGGTTTGGCGCACGATCTCCAGCAGGTTGTGTCCAGAATGGATTCAATGTGCAGCACTGTAGGCACGCTCTCTGAGCAGGTGCCTTACTTGCAGCAGCAGCTGTCTCAGCTGTCTGCATCAATGCAGCAGCAGCAGCAGCAGCAAAGCGCTGATGGGGCCTTGCCATCCTGGCAGGGCAACATGCTGGCAGCAACACAGCAGGTGGAGGATCTCAACACAGCCT
>CADDIJ020001206.1:633-59188 GCA_902809745.2 Tetradesmus lagerheimii | reverse complement strand
CTTCAGCTACTGATGAAGGGTTTTTCATTTGAATGTGTGAAAAACTTACAATTTTTCCAGTAACACCTGTAGTACGAATGAAGAATTGTGGTTGGTAGCCTACTAAGAATGGTGAATGACGTCCACCTTCTTCTTTTGTTAAAACGTAAACTTGTGCTTCAAATTTTGTGTGAGGAGTAATTGAACCTGGTTTTGCTAAAACCATTCCACGTTCAACATCTTTTTTTTGAATACCACGTAAAAGTACACCAACGTTATCACCAGCCATTGTTTCATCTAATGTTTTTTTGAACATTTCAAGACCTGTAACAACTGTTGCTTTTGTATCTTTTAATCCAACTAATTCAACGTTTTCACCTACTTTTAAAGTTCCTCTTTCAACACGTCCTGTAGCAACTGTTCCACGACCTGTAATTGATATAACATCTTCAACAGCTAATAAGAATGGTTTATCAGTTTCACGATCTGGTGTTGGAATATATTGATCAACTCTATCCATTAAATCAAAAATTTTATCTACCCATGTGTTATCACCACGTTGAATTTTAGGGTTTTCAACTAAAGCTTCTAGCGCTAATAAAGCTGAACCACTTACAATTGGAATTTCATCTCCTGGGAATTCATATTTGTCTAATGTTTCACGAACTTCTAATTCTACTAATTCTAATAATTCAGCATCATCAACTTGATCTTCTTTGTTTAAGAAAACAACCATGTTTGGTACACCAACTTGTTTTGCTAATAAGATGTGTTCTTTTGTTTGTGGCATAGGACCATCAGCACCAGATACTACTAAAATAGCACCATCCATTTGTGCAGCACCTGTAATCATGTTTTTTACGTAGTCTGCGTGACCTGGACAATCTACGTGAGCATAGTGACGATTTAGAGTTTCGTATTCTACGTGTGCAGTATTAATTGTAATACCACGAGCTTTTTCTTCAGGAGATGAATCGATTTCATCATATTTTTTACCAGTAGCACCACCTAATGCTGCTAAAGCCATTGTGATTGCTGCAGTTAAAGTTGTTTTTCCATGGTCTACGTGACCAATAGTACCAATATTTACATGCGGTTTTGAACGTTCAAATTTTGCGCGTGCCATAAAATGAATAAAAAATTTATAATTTGTTCTGTATAAGCCAATTTTCCAAGTAACTTTACTTTACCAAAAATGTAAAAAATAAAAAACTTTTATTGAAAAAAAACTTTTTTCTACAATTTTTTTTGCTTTTGCTTTTTTTAAGTTAATAAAAAGTTTTGCAAAAAAGAAACTTTTTTAATTTTCTTACCTAAAAATTTTTCTGAAACAGAAACAAAATTGTTACGCGCGCATTTTTTTACAAAAAAAAGCACAAAAATAGTTTTTAACTTCTTTTATTTCATTTTTTATGAAAGCAAAAAAAAGAAAATGGAATGTATTGCTTTTTTGTTTGAATCTAAAAATTTTTGCAATTTTTAATAGTATTTATAGGCCCAACCGGACTTGAACCGATGACCTATTGCTTGTGAGTGAGTGAGTGTCTACGCGAGATGTGTTACACTTAACATCCGCGTACGTTGAGGGAGGGGGTGTGCGTGACGTATGGTCTTCACACCCCCTACCATCCCCTCCAGGCTCTAAAGCTCAGTAGGGGTGCCTCCGGCGGCGGTTTAGCTCTTGTGTTTTTTTGTTTTGCGGTGTTGGGGGGCGCCTTCCTTCCCCCGTTTGCGGCCAGCCTGCATGCTGGGCTTGATTCCCAGTTTGTTGTTTATCAGGGCCCGCCTTTGCTTCCAGACGTTGCTCAGCCCCTCAATTGCAATCATGTGTAGTTTTCTAGCTAATCCGTCTAGTTGGGATCCAGCTACTCCCAGGTGGTCTTGCATTTGTTGTACAAACGAGTTGTAGATGGTTCCTGAAACTCCTAACATGAGGGTGCAGTATTTGACCGTGGCGGCAGGGTCATATTTCTTTATGGCCTGCTCAAGTGCTTTGTGCTGTTCGGTAGCCCTAGCTTCCTGGTCTTCAGGTTTTGTGTCTCTACAGTATTTGATTTCCACAATAGTGTACCTTCTGGTGTTGGTGTCGGCGTCGTGGTGATATGGTAGGGCATCCGGGATGCTTAAGTCCTTTAATTGTTGTTTTAGTGCTAGCGGCATGGATGGTGGCAGTATTTCTATGGGTATCTTTTTCTGTATCTTTAGGGAGGGCAGTCCCTCTTCCTGCCTTCTTTTGTTCAGACCAACATCTGCTGTTAGCAGTTCACCACCCTTGCTTCCGGCGTATATGGCCTCGACAATTGCCGTTCCAGCATTGTTGTGCCGCTTTGTGACGCTTCCCGACAGCTTGCTACATGCACTGACTGCATGTTGTCCACCGTCCTCCTGTCCACACAGGGGGCATGTGCTGTGTTCGGCCTTTTTATACCTCTTAAGTAGTTTGTAAGTGGGCAGCAGCCCGTATCTGTACTGAATGGCAAGTTTGCGTTGGTACCCTTTGGTGACGGTGTTGGTCATGAATGCATGGCTGTACTTGTGGCTTATGTCTTCTGCTAGTGATTGCCAGCTGTTAAAGTATACAGATTCCTGATTGGACCTGCCTAGCTTGCGCAGGTTGTGAATGCGGTGTTTCAATGATTCTGCCATGTTTGGCTCTGGAATAGAAGTGGATGCACTTTGGTGGTTTTGTTTGTCTTCTTTAGGTGGCGGTCGTGTTGGGGGTGCACCACCTGCTGCCTCCTTTTGGATCTCAGATGTTGTGTACAGCCAGTACATGTCTCCCCTGTTGTTGCTGGCGTCGGGTAGTGCCTTGTATTCTGCTTCTATACTTTTCGCCTCGCCTTTGGACACTGCAACTGCTGTTTGGTCCGCCACTTCGTTACCCACGATACCTATGTGGCTTTTGACCTTCCATAGGTGAACAATGCATGTTGAGTCTTTGATTTGCTGTACAATTTGTTGAATCAGCAGGAGGTGTCTGTGTTCAGTCATGTCCTGCGGTCTGGCAACGGCTTTTTGTATTTGGTACATGGATGCCAGACTATCTGTAGCAATGTGTACTTCTATGGCGGTGCTGCTGGTACTTACAGCTTCCTCCACTGCCACTTTAATTGCTGCCAGTTCCGCTCTGTTGATTGTGTTGACACACGCCGGATTTTGGGGGTCGTTGTCGTACTTGCAGTCCACTGCTATAGTTCGGGCTGACCGCCTTGTCTCTGGGCTTGCAGGGATGTACACTGCTGCTCCTATGCCTGGCTCAATCCGGCTGTCCTCTGGGAGGACGCTTCCATCCGTGTAGATAAAATCTCTCCAGTCGTATTTCAAAGCTGGAACTTCGGGGTATGCCCGCTTGAGGACTATCCTGGCTGTCCTGACTGCTCTGGGTAATGCTCCCACTGCTGCAGGGTTTTGTGTCACGAGGGAGGGCAAGTCCTCCGATCTAGCTATCCGATTTGTATCTAGGGGCCTCTTGGAGAACTTAGTTGACGCTTTCATAACGAATGTATTGTCGCTGGGTGGCTGTGTTGGATCGTTCTTCATGGCTGGTGGTGCGTTCCACCAGTCCGCTCTGTGCTCATGTAGCTGCATTGGGAGAGTATTATAGTTGTCGTGTGAGTTTGTCAGTAGCGCGTTCATTGCGTCCCGGAATTGCACTCTCCAGATCCCTTCCGCTGAAGTTTTCCAGTACGGCAGATGCTCGTTGTATCCTGCTGCATTACCTATCGCTATGATATGAATGTTCCACTTTAGCTTATCCGAGGTGGAGTCTGGCGCGTTGGGCGGCTTTACAAGCTTGAAGCGACTACTGGGAACAGTCATCAGTGTTTTGCAGTGTCCCGGGTACGTTTCCAGCCAGCGCATGTATGCCGTGGATCTACCGTCACTGGAGTAGCTCGGGAGCAGGAGTACCGTCAAGGTGGGTTCTTGGGTTTGCATGGCGGAGTTGATGGCCCACACCACTGCCTGCTCAGCCTGCTGCTGTGAAAATTCAGGCATTGCAACTGACAGTCCGCTCCATTTGGTCTTATATGCATCCCAGTTTGCCCCAAACACTTGATCCTGCCTGTGCAGTGACCAGTACTGTGCCGTGCGTGGGCTTACGTTTAGTGGGGATGCAAAACGTGCTTTTTTTTAAGTTAATAAAAAGTTTTGCAAAAAAGAAACTTTTTTTATTTTCTTACCTAAAAATTTTTCTGAAACAGAAACAAAAATGTTACGCGCGCAATTTGTTTTACAAAAAAAAGCACAAAAATAGTTTTTAACTTCTTTTATTTCATTTTTTATGAAAGCAAAAAAAAGAAAATGGAATGTATTGCTTTTTTGTTTGAATCTAAAAATTTTTGCAATTTTTAATAGTATTTATAGGCCCAACCGGACTTGAACCGATGACCTATTGCTTGTAAGGCAATCACTCTACCAACTGAGTTATGGGCCTAAAAAATTATTTATATTTTATACTAGAAAAAATTATTTATATTTTATGAGGGTTAGTACGAACCCTCATATCTGCACTTGCGACAGTTCAAAACACAGAGATGCTACAGCCCAAATGGCATGAAAGTTAGCATGCCCGCAGTGCTGGTGCAGCAGGTGCGCGCGTCATTGCAGCAGCAACCGAGGAGCTATCTTTTCACACAGGAGTATCAGCTTGACAAGCCGTATTCACGCTCCGCCTTCAGCACGATGGCCAACAAAACTTTACAAAAATTTTCAGGGATACCTGACTTGAACATTCAAATAATCAGGCACAGCTTTTGCACCCACACACTCAATGTGAACGACACGTCAAAGCTAGACCCATGCACGCAAGCAGCAGAAATCGCGTTGTGCGAAAAGAGGCTAGCAAACATCGCTCACTGTATGTGTCATTCTCTTGACCAGCAGCAACGCTACAGGTTTACTCTGCAGCAGTCAGGCGCGCCACAGCCCATTAGCAAGAAGATCGTGTCGCGCCCACAACATGCTAGCAATGAGCCCGTGGTTGCGGAGCTGCTGGAATGAGCCATGTGCACTGTGCGGCCATTGGTGAACATTTTTGGTCTGTGCAATGTATAGACAAACTGAGTGCCACCCAACATGGTTGCCAAAACCTCAGGTGTTGCAAGCACAATGAAAAAGCCCGCTGCTGCTGCCTCTACTGTGTGCAGCAACAGAAGCAGCAACAGAACAATCAATCAGTAAAAAAACTGTCACTAAATGAATTGATTGAAAAATGGAGAGTGTTTGATGATACACAGGCAGTTGCACGTCTAAAACAGCTGCTGCAGCAGCCGGCGCGTGGCCCTGATGGCAAGCCACAGCTACCACTGAGTGAGCGGACACTTATTGAGTACGTTGGCAATCTGTCAATGTTTGCACAACGCTTGATTGAAGATTCGAGCGGCCAGCCCCGCCATGCGTTGCCTGGGTACATTGAGTATGTACTTAGGCCAAACGGCCCGCTGGCTGCTATGCAGCTGCTAACAGATCCTGCAGAACAGCGTAGGGTGGCCATTTGCATGGCCAGTGTGGTGAAACGTTGCTTTCCCAGCCTGGACCCACTAGACAGGGAGCGCGCAGCGGCGGCCTGGAGGGCTGTGCTGAGCTCATCCCGCAAAGAATATCTTCAAGCACGCGACGCACATGGCGGGTTTGGCGGGTATGTTGATGAGTCCACTTTGCTGCCAATGCAACTGATAAATGCAAAGATAGAGCAGCTGCCGCTGGGCTCTGCAGACAGGTGTCTGTTAAAGTTTTTGCAGTCACTGGTGCCGACAGGCTTCCCGCGGAAGTACCATGTGAACTCGCCACAACTGAACCTTGGGAACATCAGAATAATCGCAGGTGATGCTGCAGTCGCTGCTGCACCATCGCACGAGGTTTGGCAGGACTCATTGCGGAGTAACGCTGGCAATGCAGAGACCGGACTGCTGCTTGTGACAGAAGATGCATTACAACTGTACTTGCTGTTTGATGTCACCGCAGATGGCCCAGTAACAGCAGCTTGCAGGCTCATTTCGCCAGCCCTAGCAGCTGAAGTTCGTGCTTACCTAGCAAGCTTGCCCCCAGGAGCAGCAATGATGTTTCCTCAAATCAAAGGACCTGCGCAAGCATAATCCAAAGCCTACATAGGTCAGGTTGGACGGGACAGCTTCAATGCCAGAATCAACAGAGTTTTAGCAAAAGTTTTTGGCGAGTGCGGCGGCGTGATAGTCACACAGAACACCTTCAGGCTCAGCCTAGTCCTGGAAGAGCAAAAGAAATGGCAGCAAGCATGCAATTCGGGGATGACCTAGCTGGTGGCATGGCTCAATGACATTTGCATGCACTTCTGCAAGCACACTGCTGTCTTGCTGTTGGTGCCAGCACAATACTGCTGCTGCTGCTGTTGCTGCCAGCACTGCTGGTGGTGTTCATGGTGATGAAGCTGCAGGTGCAGGCTGCTACAAGTTGCTCACAGTGAGTCTCCAGCTACGTTATCACAGGGCATTTGCACAGCAGCAGACGATGTTGTTGCGTCATGCAGCTGAGGCAAGGCTGGAAGCTTCCTGCTGAAGCAATGTGCACAGCAAGCAAGCACAGCTGAGCTCAGAACACACAGTATTGCGGCTGGAACGCAGCTATAGATTGTTTTGCAGGCTGAGACGGTATGATGCCTGTCTCAGAACGTCATGCAGCTGTCACATAGGTCTACGAGACGAAGGAACCGTGCCCATCACACTGTCCCTTCATTCAGATACAACACATACATCAATACGTGTTGTATTCATGTTCTACGTGCTTTCAGCTTTGCAAGTAGTCTGAGCGTTGCCACGTACCGAAGACGTCGAGCCCGCTTACTGGTGATACCTGTACTCGGCCACTTCAGACCACAAATCGCAAATATGTATGGTGATTCTCAAACATAGCCTACGTGAGCCTCAGTACGCTTGTCAACGGGTCCCGATGCTGGCCCAGGTGGGAAAGCGGCCAGCGTCGACTACACTGCACAATCCTGTCTGTAGCCGACCAGAAGCTTTCGATCAGCTTGTCAGTAATATATGTGTGAGTGCTTGTGCCTTTGCGACGCGTCGCATACTCTGTGCCTGCAGACAGCCATTTTATAACGCAGCTCTACGGCTCCTTCATTCATGCACGTCGACAAAATATCTTACATACAGTTCCTGCACATTTCGATGGCATGCAGAGGGCAGCAGATCGACCCGCCGCGGCAGGGCAGTAGCAGCAACAGCAACAGCAGCAGGAGCCTTTAGCAGCATATGTAGCCCGCATTTCTGGCTTCGCTGGACAGCACAAGACAAAAGGTGCGATTCTGTCAGTTTGCAGGCGGCTGCAGTATGCATGCACTCTGCCATGCCAGTATCCTTGCTCCTCCTGATGAGGCTTCACACTGTGCACAGTAGCGGCGTGGCTTTGCTGCTCTGCTGAAAGCCTCTTGGAAAACACACCTAGATTTGTGGAAATAAAAGCTGATCTGTGTTGCTCTGTTGCCGCAGATGTCAAAACACTTCAACTCCATGGCCCTTCAGTTCCAGGTTGGGACAGCAGTGCACTACGTGGATGCAAAAGCAGCGCAGACGCAGCAGCAAGAGCTGGAGGCTCAGCGCAGTCAACAGGTTGAGGGGTGGATCAGCATGGCCTTTGATGCAGGACAGAAAAAGAACCAAGCAGATACCAGCAGGGTATATGCAGTGCATGGCATGTTCACTGCAGTTGACGACCCATGGCGCAAACCTAGCGGGTTCAACGTGCGGATCAGCAATGACAAGGCAGTCAAGATCATGCCTGTAGAGAAGTACCTGCAGCAGATCAAGGTAAACCACAAAGGCAGCCTGATTACTGCAGCAGAGTACCTCAGCAAGCCAGAGGTCGACGTGTTCAGTGCAATACAGTGGGTCTACTATAAGGCGATGCTCCCAGACGTAACAAGTGCCGACAGCGCAGCGACAGTTGTGAGCCGCATTGCGGGCGAGGTCTGTGTCATCATCGCTTTGAAGAAGCATCGGGTGCAGGAGGGCAGTACAGAGACACTGCACGACCAGCTGGCAGGTGTTGCACGCAGCGCTGCGATTCCAGCAAAGTGGCTGGATCAGCTGCTGCCGATCGTGCAGCACGACCAGGGCCGCATTTGGCGCGGCTGCAACCCACCAAGCGGCGGCAAACTCAGCGTGCGCATCTTTGCACTGCAGCTGCAAAAGCTAAAGCCTGCATGCAATGCACTGCCCTCGGTGGCCAAGGTGGTGGAGGAGTTTGCAGGGAACAGCAAGTGGAGCATCGTAGCCGCCAAAAACCACGTATGCAGCCAAGAGCCTGCACTGTGGCACCTGGTGAAGAAGGTGGGCCTCACATAAAATAGGTAGAGTTTGGTCACCTGCACTTGTTGTTAGCAGGGTGTGGTGCTTTTGTGTGTGTTATTGTTGCCCTCCCCTGGCGCCTCAACATACCATCTTAGCCTGTTGCTTACCCTGCCGTTCAATGTTTTGCTGCATGTGCCTGCAGGAAAAAGGTGCAGCACAGCAGGCGCTGGACAGCTACGCAGGTGCACAGGTTGATCGCGCGGTGAGGGCTGAGCAGTCTGCGCATGCTGCTCAGCTAGCAGCAGCTTTTGGACAGCAGGCAGTTCTGCAGGCAAAGCTGGCGTCTGCACAACACCAGCAGCAGCAGCAGCAGGAGCGTGCAGCAGCTGAGGCTGAAGTGGCAGCTGCCAGCGCTGCTGCTGAGGCTGCAGCACAGCAGCGTGCTGCAGCTGAGGCAGACATGGCAGCAGTTGCTGCGGCACAGGAGCAGCGTGCAGCAGCTGAGGCTGAAGTGGCAGCTGCCAGCGCTGCTGCTGAGGCTGCAGCACAGCAGCGTGCTGCAGTTGAGGCAGACATGGCAGCAGTTGCTGCGGCACAGGAGCAGCGTGCAGCAGCTGAGGCTGAAGTGGCAGCTGCCAGCGCTGCTGCTGAGGCTGCAGCACAGCAGCGTGCTGCAGCTGAGGCAGACATGGCAGCAGTTGCCGCGGCACAGGAGCAGCGTGCAGCAGCTGACACACGTGCAGCAGCTGACACACGTGCAGCAGCTGACACACGTGCAGCAGCAGGTGTTGCAGTTGCGACAGACATGGCAGCAGCAGCTGCAGCAGCCAGTGAGTGGTTCGCAGATGCTGCAGCAGACGCTGACTTGGCAGCACCTGCAGCAGCTGAGGAGAGCCTAGCAGGCATCGATGTTGGGACTGCAATGCCGCTGTTCACAGATCAGAACAGGACATACATGGCAGCGCGGCTGGACAGCCTCCTTGCTCCTGCTGACAGTGCACAGGTACCAGCAGCAGCAGCAGGTAGTGCAGAAGGGGTGGATGCTGGTGATGACGCATTTGCTGCAGGCGGGCTGCTGCCAGGGCACAGCTTGCCGCCACCAGCCAACCCCACCATTGGCAGTGTTGAGGGGAGCAGAGCGGCAGGTACTGACGGTGTGTCTGAAGGTGGTGTGCACACACCTGGGCGCCCTGTGCGTGCTACGCGCGGCGTTGCAGCTAGCAGGCACACGCATGCAGTAGGGAGCTGGGCTGCTGGTGGTGGTGGTCCATCGCGCCGCCGTGTGCAGGCTCGCAGCCAGGATGGGCGCAGCGGCAGGGCCCATGCAGGGCCAGCAGCAGATGTAGGTGGTGATGCTGCAGGCACCATGCAGCAGCAGGAGCAGGAGGAAGGGGCCGCAGAGGGGGGCCAGCTTGGGGACACTGAGCTGTCAGGACCTAGCAGGGATGGCGCGGCGGATATGGCTGTTGCAGCAGATGCAACTCTTGTTATTGGCCAGCAGCAGCAGCAGAAGATTGGCGTCAGTGCAGGTGATGTTGCTGCTGCAGGTACTGCAAGTGCTGGCACTGAGCAGCAGCTGCTGGCAGACCTGCTCGCGCTGAAGCAGTTGGCTTCTGTGCTGCCCTGGGCCTATATGCCAGCGCTGGGGCGAGAGGCCTTGCTTCAGCTAGCGCTGCCACTGGCTGAGGCTGCAGGCGAGGCAGGCTACCTGGAGGTGCAGCAGATGTGGGGTTCTTTCGGTGAAGCTGCAAAACCTCTTGCGGCTGGGGCCAGGTCAGGCGGGTGGCTGGCGGGCGACCTGGCCCAGGCCTCCTGCCACCTGCCCCAGGCCACCTGCCACCTTGCCCAGGCCACCTGTCACCTTGCCCAGGCCACCTGCCACCTGGCCCAGGCCTCCTGCCACCTGGCCCGTCTACTTGCGCTACCTGTCTTCATTCTGCTGCCGCCTGACCATGCTTATTGTAGACCACACCCATCAGCTGTGCGTTGGATTTGGAGGGAAGCAGAGAATTTGGACAAGTTGTGGGTATGCCAGCCAGGTCAGGCGGGGGGCTGGCAGGCGACGTGACCCAGGCCACCTGCCACCTGGCCCGTCTACGTGCTCTACCTCTCTTCATCCTGCTGCCGCCTGACCATGCTTATTATAGACAACACCCATCAGCTGTGCGTTGGATTTGGAGGGAAGCAGAGAATTTGGACAAGTTGTGAGTATGCCAGCCAGGTCAGGCGGGTGGCTGGCAGGCGATGTGACCCAGTCCACCTGCCACCTTGCCCAGGCCACCTGCCACCTGGCCCAGGCCTCCTGCCACCTGGCCCGTCTACTTGCGCTACCTGTCTTCATTCTGCTGCCGCCTGACCATGCTTACTGTAGACAACACCCATCAGCTGTGCGTTGGATTTGGAGGGAAGCAGAGAATTTGGACAAGTTGTGAGTATGCCAGCCAGGTCAGGCGGGTGGCTGGCAGGCGATGTGACCCATTCCACCTGCCACCTTGCCCAGGACACCTGCTTCCCTCCAAATCCAATGCACAGCTGATGGGTATGGTCTACAATAAGCATGGTCAGGCGGCAGCAGAATGAAGACAGGTAGCGCAAGTAGACGGGCCAGGTGGCAGGAGGCCTGGACAAGGTGGCAGGTGGCCTGGGCAAGGTGAAGCTATCGCGGTCCTCGACATGTCTGCTGCTGTTGCTGACCGTGCACCTGTTCCTTCTTTTCCCTGTGCACAGGCAGCTGCTGGCGTGTTGCTCGACATCGAAGTCATCATCTCTCCTAACATTCCTGACCCTGCTGATGTTGCCCCTGTTCCTTTCTCCCCATGTGTTGAAGAACTCACCATCTCTGCTAACATTCCTGACCCTGCTGATGGTGCCCCTGCCGCAGAGCCTGCTAAGCCTTTTGAGCTGTCCCTGGAGCTACTCTCTTCTAACACTGCTGCACTGCACGATGCAGAGAAGGCCAGGTGGCTTGCAACACTGCCCCCTGCTGCTCCAATGACGTCTGACACACTGTCTGCTGCTCAGCTGCATCAGAACAGGGAGGACCGCGACGCTGCCCTGGCCACCCTTCGTGCAGCCAAGGCCGGCCAGCCCAGCGTGACACCTGAGGAGCGTGCAGAATGGCTGGCGAAGGCAGCTGCAAACAAGCGCACAGCTGCAGCTCAGCAGGTGAAGAACATTGCAGAGGCTAAGCGCTTTGAAGCTGAGAGTGCAGCACAGCAGCAGGCAGATGTGCTTGATGTGCAATGCTGCAACATGTCAGAGGATGAGCAGTGGGCAGCCTGGGAAGCATCTAAGCTGGTGGCCAAGTAATTTCACATGCTGCGCAGGAACATGGCAGGCACCCCCCTCCCAAAGCAAACAAGGCAGCGGCGGCTCATTCTCCTGCATGCATGCTATTGCTCACTAACGGCAACTCTCCTGCAGGCTTTGCTGCTCTGTGTGAAGTTTCTGCATGCCGCAGGTACCTGTGCTGGCAACCAAAACCAAAAAAATAAAAAAAAGTGTCCAGTTGCCCACGAGGTGCCCGCGGGGCACCGGGCAACTGGGCCAATGCCCCGTAGTTTACTTGGCAAAACACCCGCTTGCGGGAGTCGCTGGTTCAACTCCAGCCGGGGCAAATACCACACAAACAAAACAGCAGCAACAACAGCAGCGATGGCTCATTCTCCTGCATGCATGCTATTGCTCACTAACGGCAGCTCTCCTGCAGGCATCCGATGCAGCGGCTGGTCTGCGTGAACTTCAGAAGAGTCTTCTGCATGCCGCAGGTACCCTTGCTGGCAACCAGCCTGGTTTCGAGGCTCTTTCAATCTGGGGCAGCTATTTGGACAGCACACAGCATACATCAGCAGTTGTGCCAAGGCGCAAGCATACCAGGACCTTGCAGCAGCACGCCTTGCCGACGGGTGCTGGACAGTGAGCAGCAGACCGAAACCCAGCACTGCTGAGGTGCGATTGTGCATATACATAAGCAGCAGGCCTGAATGTAGCAGCAGCAAGTGTCATCACCGTCATGCGTCATGGACTTCAGCAGCAGGCCTGTTCCTAGCAACAGCAACCGCCAGTGTGGGTATGGTTTAGGTGTTGCTGCCACGTTCAACGTGACGGTCATGTACAGGGCCTGCCCAGATGCCGATTGCGCCTGGTCTGCTGTTGTGCCTGCAGGCACACACCTTTGTGGTCATCAACCAATCAGCCCCAAGGTTGCAGCGTCTCAATACATAAACCAAGCAACCACAAGATTGCAGCGTCACGACACATCACTGCATTGCGGTCTGATGTTGCTTTTACCTGGAATCCTGGATCGGTCTCAAATCGGTTCTTTTTACAGATGCTGGGCTTGGCAAATTCAGCCCTGTACAAGCTGCCCTGGGCTGCAGTACAGATGACATTCACAGTGTGAAATGCACTACACGCTATTCTTACAACTACACGGTTGCCATTGTCCTGCAAGCTGCAGGCGGCAGCAACATTACTCAACCTACTGCGGGTACTCGCGTGCTCCGATACGTGTCATCAGTTACCAGTTGCCCCAAGCACTTGTACAGCCAATGTGCACCATAGCAGGCAACTTGCTGCTGAGCAGCTGCTGCTTCTGTCCAGGCAGCAGCTTGGGTTACTGCCCCACCCAGACAACGGATCGCCAGACCATATATCAGTAACATGTCCAAACATGTTACGCCTTCTGCGCATGACGTTGCACGCGCCCTGCGAGCCAACCTGAAATAGTGCTGCTGCAGCATCAGCCGCTGCTGCTGAGCGTCAACCAAGTCATGACGCAAAGCCAGCTAGGGCTGGCCAAGTTGCTGACGTGTCGCTTGAACGTACGTAACAACTGCTCCAATGCTGATGCTGGCTTCCACATGGCACTGAAGGTGATGGCAACCACACATACATCTGCCAATATGTTGGAAACACTGCCAGCACCAGTTGGTGCTAGCTGTTACCCAATCAACTAGACCGCCTGCCTACGTCAGTTGCACAATGCATGCACACCTGTCTGGTACAGAACTTAGCCCAGCTGCAGAATGCTGCTCATATGCCATCGCCGTTCATTGCATCCATCAGCTTGCTCAACGCTGCCACACATATTCTCTGCTTGTTGCTGTACTGCTGCTGCTCAGCTGCCTGCAGCAGCCGCGCTACTGCGGTATTTCAGAGCTGTGCCGCTGCTGGCAGCTCGCACAGATGCGAAATGCAGTTGCCTCTGTGGCACTCTACAGCTGTTGCCAGCAGCTGCATCATCTGCTCATTGCTGAGCTGCTGCGCTGCTGGCAGCTGGCACAGCTCCTGGACCCAGTCGTCACTGCCCTGCTCCATAGCTGCTGCAAGCAGCTGCATCATCTGCTCACTGCTGAGCTGCTCAACTGCTGGCAGCGCGCACAGCTCCTGAACCCAGTCGTCACTGCACTGCTCCACCATAGCTGCTGCAAGCAGCTGCATCATCTGCTCACTGCTTAGCTGCTCAACTGCTGGCAGCGCGCACAGCTCATTAGTGCAGCCGCCAGTGTATTGCTGCACTGCTGCTGAAAGCAGCTGCATCATTTGCTCACTGCTGAGCTGCTGCGCTGCTGGAAGCGCGCACAGCCCTGGAACGCAGTCGTCACTGTCCTGCTGCACTGCTGCTGAAAGCAGCTGCATCATTTGCTCACTGCTGAGCTGCTGCGCTGCTGGCAGCTCGGACAGACATAGAGTGCAAAACCTTTCACTGTACTGCATGTTTGGCGCCAGCAGCTGCACCAAATCCTCACCGCTGAGCTGCTGCGCTGCTGGCAGCCGAAGCAGACCAGCACTGGAGAAGCCATCACTGTACTGCACAGCTGTCTCAAGCAGCTGCATCACCTCTTCACTGCTGAGCTGCTGTGCCGCCGGCAGCTGGCACAGCTCCTCAATGCAGGCCTTATTGTCCGTCACCGCAGCTGTTTCAAGCAGCTGCATCACCTGCTCACTGCTGACCTGCTGTGCTGCTGGAAGCTTGAGTAGCAAACGAACTGATGCGGAGCACATATTGGCCTTATCATGCATGCCGATGCGCAGCAGGTCTAGCATTGCCTCAAGTGTAGCTGCATCCACAGACTGCTGCATGTATGTCAGCCCCAGCATGTGCCGCACTGCTGCTGTGTGCCGGCGTGTTGCTGCTGTCAGCAGCAGCCTGCGCGCCACGGCTGGCTCAAGCAGGCCCGGCAGGTCAGTTGCTGCTGCTGCAGCTGTAGCTGGCAGGTGCTGCAGGGCCGTTTCCACTGCCGGTTGGCGGGAAAGCAGGCGTGACCTGCTGCAGTTCATGGCCAGCTGCAGCAGATCAGCAGCACCATCACGCGGCAGCCTGATGTGGGCCTGGTGACACAGCAGCAGCAGCAGCAGCACAACAGCCGCATTGTCAGAGATTTTCTACTAATTACGTAGTATCAGTCATAGTACAGAGTTCCTGTCGCATGTAAGCATACACTCAGGACGTAGATCTGACAGCTCAACTGTGACAGACAACTGATGGCGGTTTGCATGGTCGTGGGAGCCTCACATCACGGATTCAGTGCAGCGGCCGCAGTCGCTATGACAGCACCAGTTTGCTACTGTGCTACTGTGCTACTGTGCTTAGCTACACAACTGATCTAGCGCCACTCACCCAGTCACCATCACAGCAGATAGCCACAGCCGCTGCAGGGATGTCAGTCTGCACACCCAGCTGCTGCTGCGCCTGCACCCACACCTCCACTCCTGCCACCATGCTGTTGGCTGCAGCCAGCAGCTGTACGTAGGTGATGCGCAGGCCAGCTGATATTAGCCGCTTGGCCATGTCCAATGGCACTGCTGGCAGGTTGAGCAGTCTATCTGTCACATCTGCTGCAGCATCAGGCGCTTTGCACAGCAGCACTGATGCCAGCCACCCTACGGCTTGCTTGTGCTGCTGCTGTACACTGTGCCGTGCTGTGTTCAGAGCAGAGTCCAGCAGGCTGATGCCCTCGCGACAAACTACAGTGTGTGCTATGTTTTGATATTCCTTGCTGCTTGCTTCGATGCAGGCCAGGCCCTGCAGGCCTAGCTGCTCGCACGTAGGACGGCCAGAATAGCAGCTAAGCGCCCTGTGAGGCGCGTACGGTCCATGATTATGAGATCGAGAATACTGCTGCTGTTATCCACAGATCAACGACCGGGTAAGCGCAGGCACCATGCCCTTATCACTAGAACTACAGTACAGTACTAGTGTTGGTCGGTACAGAATCGTGTGTCACTTTGACTGCTGCACAGTAGCACTCGAGTGCATTCGTGCAACTAAAGCAGCCTGATCAGCAGCAACGCTTTTTTGGGATGTCGATCCACCTGCTTCTGCTGCTGCTGCTTGAACCTGCTTACGACTGGCAACCGCTGCCAAGGTCTCACATTTACATTTGTGCTCACATTTCACGAGTGTCTTTATGTTATATCGTGCGTCTTTGGCTATTGTGAACAAAACGGCTGTCATTGGTTGCAACCTCGGACAGTCACACTTCTGGCTCTGTCAGCCATACACAGGTGCAGCCTCCACGATCGCTGGGTACTGATCATACAATAAGTGTGTTCCTCGTGCCAACGTGCATGGCTAACATCAACAGTGTGGCGCTGGGCCACCACAGCAGCTTCGGCCGGTCAGCGTACGCAGCTCACGCGATCAAGGCAGGAGATATTGTGCTTTGCGAGCAGCCATTAGCCAGCTACTGTGTGGGAACCTTCGACCCGTCCTTGGCGCAGCTGCTCCAGCTGGTGCAACAGCAGCTACAGCATCCCAGACATGCAGCAAGCAGTGGTGTGTGCGATGATGGCAGTTGGGAGCAGGCGTGTGTGGAGCTGCTCGCTTTCTGCAGAGCCTCGGCACACACGCAGGATAAGGTGCTGAACGGCATGTTCAACACACCGCAAAACGCTGGCGAACAGGAGAGTGCTCCAGTGCGCAGGACACAGCTGCAGTCGATCATCTTGTCCAGCCTGGCAACCCAAATAAAAGCTGTACTGCAGGCAGAAGGCAGTTGGAGGGATGATGCTCTGACAAAGCAGGTGCTAGAAAGCGCAGCCGAGCTGCAGCGTATGCTGCTGTCGTTTGAGCTGAATGCGCATATGACAGACACTGGGTGAGTTGTGGTGACGGAGTGCAGGCAGCAGTGCTTTTTGTTTGCGCACACTTCCATTAGTGTAGCCAACATTCGAGTCATCACAGCTCCCACAAGTGCAGGCACAGCTGTACACTGCAATGAGCCTGCTGTACACACAGTTGCGGTGTTAGAGGGCTAGTGCAGTCACTACCAAGATGGCAGTGAAACAGAGCATGACCAGCTGTGGTGTGCACGACCACTGTCACTGCGGCGCGTTGAAGCTCAACCCATTTCAAACTGGCCGTACAAGCCCACCCTGAATGAGCTCTGTAACAGTTGTGGCTGCTGTGTGCTGTGCAGGCGTGCTGTGTTTGAGTTTGGCAGCAAGCTGCCGCACACCTGCGACGTGCCCAACACGACCTACGCGTTCTGTGAGGGGCGCGGCTGCCACGTCGCAACACGCGACATAGCAGCAGGGGAGCTGCTGACCAGCTGCTACATGGGGCACAGGTACCTGCTGCTGGACACATATGCAAGGTGAGGTGCGCCAGCAGGGCAATCGGGTTGGATCCTATTCCCACAACAGCTGCTGAAAGGCAGCTGGCGACTGCCAGCAGCCGCTTTCAAGAAGCATGGTGCCAAACATGCGGACATTACCAATGCAGAGCAATGCAGTGGTGTCACATTGCAGTGAGGTAAGCATGGCAGAAGGTGGCCGCAGCGGCAGCGCATGCGCACTGCGCAGTGTGCTAGCTATGAAGGCTGCGCAGGCCCTGGTCATCCACCTTTCAGGCGAACGTTGAGTGCGATGGGCCACAAAGCATGTAGAGTACATGCGGCATTGTGCATCACTGTTCGCAACACACGCCTACATGCACAGGGTTGCGGCACACACCAAGCCCAGATATCCGACCCTGGCAACACGCCATCTGTGAAATATCCCCCACTGCTGCTGCTCCTGCTGCTGCCGGTCACGACAGGCGGGCTGTGCTGCAGTACGACTTTGGTTTCCTGTGCCAGTGCACGCGCTGCTGCCAGCTGGACAGCTTGGCAGCATTGCCTTGCCAGGCCTGTGCACCAGCTGCTGCCAAGAGAGACGCAGCAACAGGGCTGCTCAGCAGCAGCTTGCAGCTGACAGCTCATCCAAGGGCCGGCAGCTGCAGCAGCAGCAGCAGCAGCAGCAGCAGCAGCAGCGTGGGTAGTGTTGCTGCGGCCCCTGTGGTCACAGCCGATGGCAGCGGCAGCACAGTGGGATTGCTGCGCTATGATCCTCTGGCGGCTGACGGCAAACAGCTCAGCATGCAGTGCACTGCCCCTGTTGCTGCTTCTGCTGCTTCCAGCATACGCTCTGACAAGAATGTAGTGCTCAGCCAGAATACATGCAGCAGCTGCCACACAGAAATCCCAGCACCACCATCATCTGCAGCACCATCACCAGCAAACACAGCAGCAGCCTACGGCGTAACGTCTGCAACGCCGTGGGCATGCAGCAAATGCAGCATACAGCTACCATCCATGGGAGCAGCTCTCTTCGGCCGTCAGCAGACGGCACGACTTGGCTCCAACCCACAGTCCTTTGATCCCCTGGTGTATCTCGCAGCCAGCTGGTACCCTAGGGTGCTCAACTGCAGGAGCAGTGTGTCAGGCAGCTGCCATGAGCCGCTGCAGCAGGTGCAGCAGCTGCAGCAGCTGTTGGGTGAGGTGCAGCAGTGGGTGGGGCCCTTCCACTGGGCAGTGCACTTTGTGATGAGCGCGCAAACAGGTAAGGCCTGTGACTCACTGAGGGCCGAACAAAAAATTGTGGACTTGAAGAACTCAAACATCAGCCTGATGCTGAGCAGGGTATATGTTTTGTTTTACCTGATCTCAAGGGGGATAGATGTGCTCAACCTGGATGGTGCAGTGCTTGCAGCCAACCCCTGTATAAGCTCCCCGCAGCCTGCCACGATAGCACTGTTAATGCACTAGGAGTTGACGGGGTGATTGACAGAAACCGAACTGTCTTGCTGCTCTCCTGCTGCTTCTGCTGATGTGCAGACTACTTGCGCAGTTGGCTGCTGGAGGCAGCCACAGATGCAGCAGCAGCAGCAGCAGCAGTAGCAGCTGTTTCAGCTGCTGCCGGTGACTCGCCCCTGCTGCATCAGCTGCAGGTTGCTGAGCAGATCGACAGCCGTATGCAGCAGACCTGGGCTTGGCTGACAGACTGGGCGGGAATGAGTGCTGAGCAGGCAGCCTACATCATGTGCCAGGTGCGAAGCTGCAGTGCGAGTGCAGCTGTGTAACTTACGTAACTTAATTATGTGACATGATGCAAAAGGAAATCAAGGTTTGTGCATGATCCCTGTCTTTGGTGTGCATACCACCATTTCGGCACGTATGGGCATTGGCAGCATGTCACATTCCAGCAGCACAGGTGCACTGGTACCAGTGCTGCAGCATTGTCAGCAGACACTGTAGGCACCTCTGGCAAACATACCGGGTGTCACAATGTGACAAACCAATGTCGAACTCATTGCAAATTACACCAAGAATGCTGATCAGTCCTGCCCCGCCCCTGTTCCTGCCTGCTGTGCAGCCGCTGGTGCACAACGCATGCACACTGCTGGAGTCTGCAGCACAGCTGCTGCATCTGCCTCGGCAGCACCCAAAACAGCTGCAACACCAGACCAGTAAGACACCAGGCAAGTTAGATGATACGCCAACTTCTGCCTCCACAGACCAGCACCGTCTGAGAGACCAGCAACAGCCCGGAGGTGTTGCACAACTGCTAAGCAAGCTAAAGCTACAGGATGACGCAGCGGCAGCAGCAGCTATGCATGATGAGCTGCCGTGCGGCAGCCAAGTAGTAGCTGTAGCTCAGGGCATTCAAGAGATTGGTGAAGCGCTGCTGGCAAAGGCAGAGCCACGCCTCGCACAGCTGCGCTGCTGGCCGCTGTGTGGCGTGCAGGGCTTCTCGCAGCACCAGATGGTAGAGAGTGTGCAGGAGGCACATGAGGCGGTGGCAGCAGCACAGCAGCTGCTGCAGTAGGGTGCAGCGAGAATCGGGTCCGACCCTAGTAGTACTATGACTCTTAGAGGGATTGATGGTGCTGATAGGTTCGCTTGTTCTGCTCTGGTCTTGTCGCCCTAGCTCCTATAGGAGCCTGTCATTGGCTCACGAAACGGGCAAAGGTACTCATGTAACTTAAGAGATGTGTTATGTACAAACCTGGGCTGGCGCAGCGGCTGCACCTGCAGGTGCCACCAGGCTGGCTGCGCAGGCATCACAATTTGTCTCGTGTGGCGGCAAGTCCCTCCCAGAGGTAATGATTACCACCAATAATACAGCCCGGGCAGGGCCAATTAACGCATGCTCAGCACACGTGATCGGCACCAAACATGCCAGCCGCTGCATACAGCATGCTGGCGGGTGGCCATAGGTTTCATTATGCGCTGCAGTTTGATCACAGCTCGTCTTTGCTGCACAACTCTGTTGAACCATCCTCCCTCGTACCAGCCTCTCTATCAACCCCTGTACTGCTCAAAAGAGCTCCACCTTCACCAGCTGGGATTGCACCCGCACCACCACCTGCACCATGGTGTTGATGAGGCGCAGCATGTGCCGCCATCTGCGCCTGCAGCAGCTGCTCATATCGGGCTATGAGCGGTGCCAGGCGCTGCTCTAGCCCTGCAAGCTGCTGCTCGTACACCTTCCAACGCCCCACAGAGGATTTGTACAGCGGCTGCCGTACCTGCAGGCAGGGAGAGCAGTGGACAGCACGTCACAATATTGAGCCACACAACACTGCAATGCTGCTAGCTTCGGCTGTGGACGGCTGTGGTCTAAATGTTAACCAGCTATGCCAGCTACATTCAATGTGGTTGATTAGTATTGCTTGCATGCCACGGCGACATCAGTAGTTGCATGCGTGCATGCTTGTGGTTGGGTATTCACAGTGTATTCCTAACACTGTGCAGCAGCCCTTTGTCACTGCTCCAACGCATTCAGCAGGAAAACAGGCATGAAGCAGTGACTCACTGCCTCTCTCCGTCCGCTGTTCTGACTGAGTCGTGCATGTATCAGCAGCAGTCAGTGCATACACATGTAGCTGTCTAGTTCAGTGCTGCTGGACAGCGGAGCGCGGACTCGACAAACGCAGTGAAAGCAACAGCACGCACAGCAGCGCACCTGCACCATGCTGGCTGTATGCACAGGCCTGTCTGTCGCCTGGAACTGCAGCACGCCCTGCTCCCAGCTCAGGCCACACCCTGACAGCAGCTCGCGGGCCACCTGCTCGGGGTGAGCAACCAAGTCCTCATACAGCACAGTGTGCACCCTGCGGCAGCAGCAGCAGCAGTGGCACCAAGAGAACTAGACAGTGACCGTTGGCACATGCAGCGACCACACCAAGCAGGCTGTTTTGCACCCTACGGTCATTGCGACCTGTTTGCTTCCTGGCACCATGCAGGCAATTCAACAACTTTGTCAACATCACACAGCGCCTCTCCCTTTTGAAGACAGCTTGCAATCGCGGCGCACAACACCACTCGTCCCTGCTACTAGTCGAGTATCCTGTGCAGGTCAGCTGCAGCCGCAGTTTGAATCACACAGGTGGCCTCACCTGCCGGGCAGCTGCTGCTGCCAGTGGTCCACCAGTTGCCACGTCATCTCCAACTGCTGCGCAATGTGCCCCAGATCCCACGCCCAGGACAGCGACGAGGCACTGCAGGCGCAGCGACACTACTGCTCTTAGTAACAGCAGGAACAGTCCAAGTGAAGAGTGAAGAAGTTGAGCATTAGTGTTGCTCCAGGTCCCACGCCCAGGACAGAGAGGAGGCACTGCAGCAGCAGCAGCAGGAGCAGCAGGAAATAAGGAGCAGATGGTCATGTCAAGTGCAAAGTGAACGGTCCGAGGTTTTCTGCAGAAATTGTAAAGCTGACCCCACGCCCAGGACACATAGGAGGCACTGCAGCAGCAGCAATACTACTGCTGTAGGTGACAGCAGGAACAGCCTAACTGAAGAGTGAAGATAAGATTCTGAGCAGAAGTGCTGCTCCAGGTCCCACGCCCAGGACAGCGACGAGGCACTGCAGCAGCAGCAAGAGCAGCAGGCACAGAGTGCGGTAACTTGCAGTGAACAGTGAACAGTGAACAGTGAACAGTCTGAGCAGTACAGGACGTGTAAAGCTTCTTACTGCAGGTGATGTGGCCCAGCTCCCATGCCCCAGGACAGCGAGGAGGCATTGCAGCAGCAGCAGGAGCAGCAGAGCAGATGGGTATGTCAAGTGCAAAGCGAACAGTCGGAGGACTGCAATTGTAATGCTTCAAACTGCAGGTGAGGACATGATGGCTGTTACAGCCGTGTAGTGTTTCAGGTGACACTTGCAGCCTGGCGCCAGCCACCAAGACGCCTTTTCCCACAGCAAGTACGCATGCACGATAGCTGAGAGCAATGCATTTACGGATGAAAAGCAATGCACGTATGTCTTCAAAATCCACTTGTAACCGAAGGGCGGATGGAAGCCTGTGTCCTGCACACAGGCACATGCCTGCCATCCCTGCCTCCATGCCAAGTGCACAGAAGCAGGGATTGCAGGTGAACGGCTTGTGTGTCGACCCACCTGTACCCAAAGGGCTGTGCATGGAAGCCTGCGTGCTGGACACGGATGTATGCCTATGCCGTTCCTCCATCCCTCCATGACACTGTAGTGAGTATGCCTATGCCGTACTTCCATTTTCCATAACACTAAGTACAAGGAAGCAGCGATTGAAGGGGGAACGGCTTGTGTGTCAACCCACCTGTACCCAAAGGGCTGTGCCTGCCTATGCCGTCCCTCCATCCTTCCATGACAATGTTCTGAGTACACGGAAGCAGCGATTGCAGGTAAACGGTTTGTTTGTCGGCCCACCTGTACCCAAAGGGCTGTGCCTGCCTATGCCGTCCCTCCATCCTTCCATGACAATGTTCTGAGTACACGGAAGCAAAGGTTTCAGGTAAACGGTTTGTTTGTCGGCCCACCTGTACCCAAAGGGCTGTGCGTAGCAGCTGAGTGCCACATCCATGGGGTGGCGTGCCACGTGTATGATGCAGGCGCGTGGCAGCAGCATCTGGATGTAGCCCACAAGCCACAAGTTGCGCAGCATCTTGTCTACAATGCGGCTGGGACCTGCAGATTGAGCACCCAAAACAGCATGGGAGTTGCAAAAGAGGGAACACATTGCCATGCGCTGTGCGGCATGCTGTCCACAATGTGCTTTGGCGCCTGTGCAAGAAAGATACAAAGAACACACGCAGAAACGTGCAGATCCTCTGAGGTGCGATCCGCTGCACTTGCGCACATGGTGGACTGTTGCAGCACATCTTCCTACAGCATCACGTTAACGTGCCCTGGACGCAGTTCTATGCGCAGCAGCACGCACGCACACATGTGTCCCGGCTCATTCCACAAGCAACCCGCGTACCTGCCCCGTCAGGCCATTGCTGCTTAGGCACCAGCCGCCGCATTCGCGTCAAGTAGCGCTTTCCATACTTGCGCAGCACTTTCACGTGGTCCACATTGAGCTTACTCAGCTCTTTGTTGAGGCCTGTGGTCAGGGGAGCGAGCGCTGTATCCTCCCCAGCAGCAAACACCTGCGGCACAAGGTATGTCCACAACAGAACATGCTGTGTATCTATTGCATTGCTTGGTAAATTAATCGTGTGCGGCCCTGCTTATGCGTGCACGGCTGGAACCAGAGGAACGCTCCGTCTATGGATCACCTGAAGTTCAGGTGCTATGACAGCTTGCCAGGATCTGCTCCACCGCGTACTTCCAGATTGTGGCATGCATGCAACAGCGATAGGACTATCATCCTGCGGGCCTGACGATAATACTATCCCTAAAACAACCTCGATGTTACGCGAGCTGCACTATTGATGCAGCCATCCGTCGGTGTGTCATGTTGCTGAAGCTGTGATGTGCGCCGTCGCTGCGTGAAATCTGTATCACAGTGTTTACCGCTTACCTGGGACTGACATGCCATAATTTGTCCCACGAACATACTTCCTGACGAGGCATGCCCACAATAAGTACAGTGAAGTCATTCTGCTTCCGACTCCAACCAGGCACGCGTGCACCACAGCTAGCAGCAGATAGAGGGTGCCACACATAAGCACGAAGGGCTGTGTGGCACACTTCTTTCTGCAGCTGCAGCTGGGTCTCACCTGTGAGTGGCTTGCCAGCACCTGTTCCACCAGTGTGCTTCCCGATCGAGGCATGCCCACAACAAAGATGGGGCTGTCATCCTGCAAGCCGCTGCTGATGATAGGGTCTCTGGCTTTTACGTGGCGCATGTTGCGCTATTCAAGCAGGCATGCATCCGTATATCATGTTGCTGACGCTGCAGTGGGCCGCCTCTACGTGAAATTTGTATCACAGTGCCTACTATGGCTTAATGGGTAACATGATGATGATGACAGTGCCTACTGCTCACCTGTGAGTGGCTTGCCAGCATCTGTTCCACCAGTGTGCTTCCCGATCGAGGCATGCCCACAACAAAGATGGGGCTGTCATCCTGCAGTCCGCTGCTGATGATAGGGTCCCTGAAGATGGCCTTGATGTGGCGCAGCCATGCGTCTGTATGTCATGTTGCTGACACGGTAATGTGAGCTGTCGCTACAACGTGTATTAGAGTGCCTGCTGTTCACCTGTGAGTGGCTTGCTAGCATCTGTTCCACCAGTGTGCTCCCTGATCGAGGCATGCCCACAACAAAGATGGGGCTGTCATCCTGCAGTCCGCTGCTGATGATAGGGTCCCTGAAGATGGCCTTGATGTGGCGCAAGTTGTGCTCTTCTAGCTCGTGACGGTGCGGCGTGTGAGCTGCCATAAGGTGATTGCCGAGATCTAGGTACTGCCAGGCGAGGTCGTACTGCCTGCGGGTTTGCAGTAAAGGATAGTTGGGGTGGGAATGCTGCTGCTGCTAGCACTGTGCACAGCTGGACTTTGGATGTGGTGTACCTGATTCAGCAGCTAGACAGGGCATGCTGCTAGCACGGTGCATAGCTGAGCCAAGGATGCAATAAGTATATTGCACTACTGCCATGAGGCGCTTGCTGATATGTCCGTGGACTGATTAGTCTTACAGCCTGCAGGTTGCAGGGAACAGAGCAGTCAATCAATGTGTGCCTGGGACAGCTGACTGTGCACAGCTGTCCCTCGCGAGGTGCAACACCCCATTGGCAATGCCCAGTACAGGAAGGGTGCAGAGGAGGCACAAACATAGCCAGGAGCTTGGTGAGCAATGCGGCACATCACGTGGTTTGATCCATGACCAATTGTAGATCAACACAAGCTTGCCTGATGCCTGACAGTGCCCCTGCCTGCCTGCCTGCCTGCCTGCAGCACCCACTCACTTCGATCCATGGTAGTACTTATGGATCGCAAAGTGCAGCCACACCAGCTCTATGCTGGCAGCTGCACGCACCCAGTCTGCCTGCTTGCCCTTCAAGCTTTGCGGCAGTTGCTGGCTGTCTGCATCCGCCAATTTGGCACGTGTCAAGAACCCTAGGCCCTGCTGTTTCTGGAAGTGCAGACAACCAACCTTAGCTACCTGCACAGTGCAGTAAACCCAGCATGCATGCCAGTGGCTGTGGGAGACTGTAATCTAAATAGCAAGGCAACGAACTTCTTGCATTGCCAACCATTGCATGGCGCGTGTAGCAGCGATCAACATGCTAAATGGCACGAGCACTTTGACAAGACCACAGCGCGCTCTGCAGTCGCTCATGACCTGCTTATGTGGTACGATCAGCAGCTTATACTTGCCTGTACTGCCTGCAATGCTGCTTCCTCTCCTATGCTGCGTGGCGCCGCAATCGCTTTCGCATAGCTACCCAAGTCGTGCCCGTATGCTGCCTGCGCTGCCTTGGCATACGTCTCATCTGCCTCCTGCAACCTGCCAACTGTCGTCAGTGCTTTGCCTAGGTTGAAAAGCAGCCCCGCAAACTGATGCAGCGGCAGCTGCTGCACTTGCGCTTCAAGCAGGGCTGCTTCCAGCACCTGGATTGCGGCTGTTGGTTCGTTGCCGGCTAGCAGCAGTGCACCCAGGTTGCCTTGGATGTTTATGTGCAACGAACCTTGGTCAGCTGGGAGGCCATTCAATGCTGCCCTGCAATTGTGTACGGCCGACAAGAGTGGACGTCATTTCAACCTATCAGAGATAGTGTCCAGACGTGCATTGCCATGCTGCTAAGTAGTGGACTCCTATAAGCAACAAAACAACCTACTTCAACTGGTACTGCACATGCACTTCATACTGATTCAAGAGCACATGTTGTCACGTCACTACTTGCAGCTGTCAGATTCAGCTGCCGCTAGAGCTGACTAGACACACCGCTACAAACACAGTCCCAGGCACAATGCAAGCCACACCTGTAGGCCTTTGCTGCTTCTGGTATGCGGCGCCCGCCATCTGGGTTGAGGTGGTTGAGCTTATGCAGCGTAGTGGCCAGCTGCAGGTGCAGCATAGCGTTTTCAGGCTGGCGCTCAACCTCTATACGCAGCTTGGACGCCTCCTGTTCTAGTGATGCCTTGTTTTCCGCGTCAGGCTGTGCTACTGCTGCTGCTGCCGCTGCAACTGCTGCCGGAGTTGTGTGGCACAGCGCGACCAGCAGCAGCAGCAGCAGCAGCAGCTGCTGCAGCGTAGGGAGATGCATGCTGCGGTGCTAGCTAATCTTTGCAGCGTTGCCTGTTTCATGGACACGGTCGATCCCTATTGTTTGTGAGCTGACCATCGTCACAATAGCAACAGGCTGCCATGGGTGCCATCACGCATCAGGGCTGTACTACCTTGGTTGTGTGCATGTCTGTATAGGTCAGCAGCACTGAGTGCACCCTTGTGGATTCCAAGCACCTGAATGCAGCAACTGATGGCGCTGGATCAAGAACACCAGGAGCCCTGGTCCAGGGGGTGTTCTTGGGGGTTTGCAACTGCTCAAAATGACAGTCATAGCCACAGCGTACCCAAAGTCCTAGGTGGTGCTCATACGATCCTGCTCGCTCAAACTCTTCCACACGTTTCTTAGCACCATCGGCGCCGCGAGTCGTGGACGCTTTGCTGTACACCTGCAGTTGGTTGCCAATCTCAGCCAGACGAGTTGCAGCGTCGATCGGCATGGCCAGCGACTCAGGAGGAGATAATGTCTGCAGGATATGCATGGCAGATGTTTCCGATGCAGCTTCTGTAAAGGGCTGCAACCATGCATTCTGGTGAGTTGAGGCCTACTGCAGTGAACTTCAAGCGCCCCCCAAGATGGCTACATCAATTGCAGCTGCTCTCAGTGCATCAAATCGGCTTATTACTATGAGTACATGCTCGTCACACGCCATGCACTCAAGGGCAGCATTGTCATGATGGCCTGACAGCGTCTTGCTTGCACGCCTGCTGCTGCCATTGCATGCATGTATAGCTACCAGTGCCTGCACCAGTGGACCTCCACCAGGCGCAGCCCTCTTTGCCCCATCTGTCGCATGGAGATAACAGCGCTGGTGATGGCAGATGGCACAGAGCAGGCAGCACAACCAGCAGCTGGCGACCAGCAGTCCGAAGGTGAGCAGCAGCGCGGCAGTTGCAGCTGTGCATGTGGGGATCAGCAGCTGATGCAGAGATGTCATATATGGTTTAGAGCACTAGTTGCTGAGGAGGATGGCATTGTTGGATGAACTTGCTGCAGCTGGCTGTACTGGCTGTGTACTTGCCATGTGGGCTAGCCCCTGTTGCGCATGTGTCTCACATGGTGCGTTTCTTCTGTGCTTGTCTAATTGCAGAACCGGATTTGAGCTGCTTGGACCATAACTACTTTCTAGGGGAGGTTGGCAGGTGTGTGGGAGCAGCGGCAGCAGCAGCAGCACAATTGAAGTAGCAGTGGTAGCAGCACAAACAGAAGCAGCAGTGGCAGCAGTGATGGCTCTGCATGAACAGCAGGAGCAGCTGGCCAAAGGCTGGCGTCTCGGGCCATAATCAGCAGCAGCGGTTCAACTGGTACAACTGTGATATGTACATTGCTGTTGCTGGACAGCTTCTACTGCGCATTGTTACAGTGCTGCTACTGATGCCTGCCAGAGCTCTTGCTGCGGCAACAGTGGTCTGGCATCCGGCCATTCGTGCCAGGCCACATACATGCGCATCCTGCTCTTTCTCACCCCACTCTATGCCGTAGCGGCTGAATCGAGTGAATGCTGTGCTATGTAATCGTGCTGTTGTGCGCACCATTGAATGAGTAAGCTGCATGGTTTGAGGCGTCCTGCGTTGAAGGGCCTACGCACCGTTTCCTGCTTGCTGTGCAGGCTGCTATCGCGTGCCAACTCGATACGCAACAGGCTGTACACGGAGGCCTACGGCTGTGGCAGGAAGGGCGGCAGCAGGCAGATGCAGCGCTGCTTGGACAGCATACAGGACGTGCTGGCAGTGCTCAGCAGCTACAGGTGCGCTGGCCACAGTTTGCAGCTGGTGCGGTATGCTCCAGTAGGTCAGCACTGCCGCCGGTTGCACTGCTGCGCTACACCATGCTGTAGTGGGTCAAAGTGCTAGCGCAGCAGCTGCCGCCGCCTCAACCTGTCCCTGCTGGCGCGGTATGCTGCAGCCGAGGCAACTGCTGTGTTGATATAGAACAGGCCGCAGTTGCGCAAAATCGTGCAGTCTCCGCGCAGCATACGGCAAGCAGCCCCATGCACAGCGGTGTTGTTTCTGCAGCAGCTGCACCCGTGCAATCAGCGCATATTGCATGCTTGTTGGGCCGCAGCTTGACACGCTTGCGCTTGGCAGGGGCTCAGGAAACACGTACCGCCAACTTACGTACCTGCGCAGGCTGACCAACATGTATTTTTGTGTCTTTGTCTTGCAGGAGCAGCCTACAAGATGAGGAGCGCTTTGATGCTGAAGTGCTGCTGCAGGATTTGTACAGGTAAGCAGCTGATGCTACAGCAGGCGTCATGTTTGCTGCGCTGCTCTGAGTGGGCATCATTTGTGAGCGTTCCGTCAGTGCTGTGGCATTCTGTTATTGTTCCTGCAAGCAACAGGTTGTTGTCCATGAGGGCCACCAATGTTATTGGTGAAATTGGTTGAATTGGGTGGTCATGCAGGTGTCAGAGCCCAGCAGCCAAAGCAATGTTGCGCTGCATCCGCCCTTGTTTCCTGCCAGCACAAAGCGCCTTTGTTTGTCGGGCTTTTTTCATTGTTCTGTCGGCAGGCAGGCAACGTTGATGACAATCAGCGATGCTCAGGAGCAGCTATGCATTTTTGTGTGTCTTGCAAACTCCTGCTGCTGCTGCTCTTGCGTCTGCTTGCACTTCTGCGTCCTGCAGGCTCGACCGCCAGCTAACAACAGCGCAAGCAGGCGATGTGCATGATGCTGGTGATGCAGCTGGCAGCTGGGATGAGGAGCAGCAGCATGAGTGTGATCACCATGAAGATGATTACTGGCATGAAGATGAAGACGACGATGATCACCACGATGAGCATGATTGGCACAAAGGGGTATCCAGAACCCCAGGCAGGGCCCCCACATCACGGCATGTTGTGCGCAACACACGCAACAGCAACAGTAGTGTGCAGCAGGCGCAGCAGCAGCGGAGGGCAGCAATAGGGGCAGGTAACACAAGGGGACGCGGGCGGGGGTGATGGCAGTGGAATAGCGGCGGATGGGAAGAGTGGCGTGTGAACATGTTGCACGGCACAGGCACTGCACGTTCACATGCTGCATGAGATTGTTGCAGTACTGGCATGTGCGTTGTTTGCTGTGTCTAGTGCCATACTGTATGTCATTGTCGCAAAAAATAATGGGATGTTCCCAATGCGCAACATCCACACTGTGTATTGGTTAAGGAGTTTGTGTCACTTGTGTCACAACAGTGCAACATGGCATGTCTTGCATAACACAATGAACAGCAACAGGAGTTTGCAGCCGCTGCACTGGGTGCAGCAGCAGCGGTAGAGGCAGTGGCAGTATCAGCTGCAGCACATGGCATGCCGTGCTTTGGTTGATGGCACTGGCAAGGCAGTGCAGAACAGCACTTGTTGGCTAGGCCCACATTGCAGCAAAATGCAAAGTAGCGGCCCGCTATAATAGATCCGAGCGCTGTGGTGGTGGTTGTTATGAGCACTGTGGTGGTGGTTCATATGCGGTACCGGTGTACACCGGTGTCTGGTTTCTGTTTGTATATACATCTCGTCTGCGCTGATTAAAAAGCGGTGTGTGGCAGAGCTGCTTGATGGCGGCACTGCACAAGTGCTTCAAAATGTACTCCCCCTTGGTATTCCAGCCGTGATTTCCGAGTCAGTCAGGCTGCAGCAACAGCTGCAGAGTTGGTTGCTTACCACGACATGCTGTTATGCATGGAACGTTCCTGCCTTGGGCTCTGCACCAAGGTCCTGGGGAGCGTTTAAAGAGAAATTAATTCAAGTGAATCATGCAGGCCGAATGTCATGGACGATCCTGGACCCTTGGATGTGCCCATATGAATACTGTGTGTCATGTTATTTAACACGTTTTGAATGCCTCCGTCGCACCTCGTGCTTTAAGTATTCGTGGTCGCTGGGGGTCTTTGCTAGTAGTTTAAGTGCCAGTCCGGCCTAGACCACGTTTCCTCCTCACCTTACTCGCCATGCAACTGATCTTGCTGTCATCACTCATCTTTCAAGCAGCTAAACGCACACTGTCGACTTGTAGCTTCGAAGTAGCATATCAGAATAGTATTTATCCACTTCAAACCCTGCACGATAGTCCCCATGAACGTAGTGCGTAGCGTCTGCTGGGCCATTCTGCCCATGCTCGCGCTGTCATCACTGCTGTCCATCGCACAAGGATCAACCAACTATTGCACAACCAACCCCAGAGAACCGCTCTGCACTTCCGACGACAGTGATGGTGCGTACAGCGCCACTGCTTACTGCTGTGAACCTCTGCCACACCAGTGTTGCTGTTGTGTGTTGAATCTGCTGGTTCAAGAGCAACATTGATCCTCTTCGGACTCAGCGAAGCACTATGTATTGCAAACATGCAGTTGCATGCATGTGGTCCTTTTGCAGCAGCATACAACCTCTTCATGAATCATGGCAGCGCATGTTGATGATGTACTGCTGCAGACATTCAGCGCATAGAACCACCTACCAGTGCATCGTCCTCAAGCTGAACTTGTGTCACAGATGCACTGCATACTTTTGCCTCATGTGATTGTCTGCTGCGCTGGTGTGTCCTGCGTGTACACTGTGGATATGCCAACAGCACTTGTAGCACTGCAAGCTGCTATATGGGGAAGCCAACCGGGCGCGTTCGATCTCCTGCAGTCCTTCAATGACAACATCAATCCATGCCATGACAACAGCCCAAACTGCAGTGCTTGCACATTCAACGGAACAATGTGTGGGCAGAACATCGAGGGTTCAGACAGTGCCTGGTACTGCAATTACTATGGCATTGCTTGTACTGACAACAGGTAAGTGTGTGTGTGTGGAGGGGGGGGGCATGAGGGAGGGGGCAGGCCGGCAGGTGGCGCCTGCGCACCAGGGCACAGTGAGCAGTGCCCAGACTCAGCGCATCCTGCGCTATGTCCAGCTATCCTGCACCCCACATTGCTGCTCCTTCCTGCATGCTGTTCAGGGACGCGTTCAATTGTTCATTTGACCCTAGCACAGTCAAAATGGTGGCCTTCACCTTATGGTTGTGATCCTCCTGCCCTGCAGGATCACCAAGATTGATTTCACCGGCACCGGCTTGAATGTATATCAACTTGATGCAGTTTCAAACATGAGCCAGCTCACAGCATTGATGCTGCGCGGCACCAAGTTATGGGTGCAGAGCTTGCCCAGCAGTCTAGGACAGCTGCGCCAGCTTGTACACCTGGAGCTGGCTGGTGATTCGCCACAGGCCTATACATTACCACCTGCCTGGGGACAACTACAGAAACTGGAGGCGCTTTACCTGTGGGGAATAGGCATCACAGGCCAACTGCCCAGCAGTTATCGCAACATGACAGCTCTGCGGCAGCTACACCTGGAATACTCAAGTATGACGACAACATTGGATGACTGGTGGGACTTCATCAGCCGGCCCGGGGCACCAGAGCGGCAGGAGGTAGCGCTTGTGAAGATGAATCTGCAAGGCACTGTGCCTGCTGCATTCATTGACGCAAACAGGTGCGCATGTTGCAAACTGGAAGCTTCAGTTGTGGCCCGAAGTTGCATGTAATATGCAGGCCTTGTTGTAACAGCAACATGCAACCGCTGTCGCAGGCGCTGCTGCTGCAACACAAATTTCTGGCATTGTTGACTTACTGTTACTTGAGCACGCCTTGCACACTTGGACTCACACCTTGTCAATGCTGCTGGTTGCAGGTTGCAGGTCTTGAACTTGCGTGGCAACATGCTCACTGGCACGCTCCCAAGCAGGCAAGTCACATCAATGGGAGCGTGTGTATGCCCAGCTTGTTACTACCTTTCTTCTGCTACTCCTGTTGGTGTATGCTGGCATGAGCGCCTTGTGCTAAAGCAGCTTGCTGCTGTCAGCATCTACTCGCTGGATTGGTAACAGCAGTCTGTGCCTGTGTGGCTTGCTGGGCTGTCTCTTTACTCAACAGCTCTGCATGCACTCCCCAGCTGTCTGCCGTACCATGTATGGCCTCACATCAAGTGACTGTTTTGTTCTTGTTTGATCCTGCAGTTTGGTGGCCCCTAACAGCAGCCACACTATCAGTGTCGACTTGTCTGAGAACAAGCTCTCTGGCACGCTCCCCCACAGCTGGGGGACCAACGGCGCACCATTTGCATCCCTGAACCTTGCTAACAACATGCTCACAGGTAACCAATAGAAGAGGTCAGCTGCTGTTTCGCGGTGCACAAACTTGTAAACTCGGCACAGCACACCAAGAACAGCGCCACCTAGTATACCACGCAGTGGCAGCGCTCCACACAACAGCAAGCAATATCATCATGTGTACTGAGCTTTTCGTGATGTGTTTCTGCATGTACAGGGACGCTCCCCAGCAGCTGGTTTGGTGTTGCACCCAACAATGTGATATCCATCAACCTGGCAGCCAACATGCTCACAGGTGCGGTTTGCCAGTACAGCCAGCGCTGCATGCTTTGTTATCATGCTGATGTGTGTGGCTACGCTAGCTGCCCTTGAATGATGAGCAGTTACGCAACACCGCCCAATACGGACCCATACGCAAGTGTAGTATCCTCTTGTTGACTCAATCTGTGTACTGCGTGCAGGCTCCATCCCTGCCGAGTGGTCCCCCAAGTTTAACAGCAGCACGGGCTTTACATACGTCAATGTATCCGACAATCACTGCATGTGTGGCAGCCTGCCGACCTGGTGGCAGAACATGCATGTTCCCAGCAAAGACCTTGAACTTCTCGTCTCCAGTAAGCTGCATGGCTGGCCAAACGCCCTTGTGTTTTTGCCTGCCAGTGCCACAGCTTTATAACTTATTGCATGTTGCTGCCAGCCCAGGATTGCGCACCTAGTGCAAAGGCTATACCCTTCACTGCTTCTCACGTGCGTGCATCTGTTATGCTGCAGACACCATGGTGACCGGTGACTGCACAACGCCAGTGAACGAAACACTTTCTGGCAGTTTGCTCCCAATTGCAGTATCAACTGTCACGGCTGGACAGCCTTTGGCAGTGCACTTGAATAGCTCCAATATGTTTGGAGCTGTGTTGTGTATGAACATGGGTTGGCATGCAACGCTGCAAGGCCCAGATAGCACTACAAATATATTTTCACAGGACATGCAACCCTGGCAGAAAGAGGGGGCTGCATACTTGTGGAGATTTCAAATACCCGGAGCAAGCTTAACACTGGTGGGCACCCTGCATGTCCATAGGTGCATGCATGCATGCTTTCTTTTGCCAACAACGCGCACCATGCATGCAAATCGCATGGCTGTCATTGCTGTTCAGTGCGCAGCTGGTGAAATGCTGCTGCCATAGCAGTGCTGGGTATCTTGCCAGAACACAACAATGCAAGAGGAAGTGCAAGTTTTTATTACGTGTGCGCAGGCTGGAGCATACACAGTCAGTGTGACTGCTGTACCTGTCAACAACGGAACCACTGCAACCATCTTGGGCAGCCCTATGGTTTTTGCAGTGTCAGCAGGGCCGGCAGTTCCTTACCAAAGTTATTTCAGCGTAAACTGGAATTATCCTCTACTGATCGGCTCATTTGTGATGTTAGATGTACGCTTGGCGGATTCTTGGGGCAACCCCATCACAGCGCCCAAGGGTGGAGACTTCACCAGCAGCAGGCTGGTCATCAAAAGTGCGCAGAGGCATATACTCTAGTCTGTGCCGTAGTCCAAGATGGTTGTTTCTGCTGTAGTTGTGTATGTCTGTCTGCCTGCAGTACATGTGGTAGCACTTGCTGAGCAGGCATCAAGTGTGATGGTTTCTTGGGAAAAGGCAGTAACGCATGTGGACTAGTACTGCTGCTCTTGATTGAGACCATGCTTGGTTGTGCCTGTTCAACATCGCAACATGTTTCACCTGCTGCAACGCGCCACTCTCTGCAACAGGCATCGAAGCCAACACATCGGAAATTGCTCATCCAAACCAATGGACTGAGACATGGAGTGGGTGGCATCACTATGACTACTTGCTCAGAGACTCAGTTACCAGGGAGTTTTACTTGGACATTGGCAACCCTCCCAGCTTCATGATGGTGGGCCAGTCACTGACCATGCAGCTGAGCAGCGGGGCAACGGACTTTGGCAGCCTAGCTAGCAACAATACAGGCTGGCGTGTGGAACTGACAAAGCCTGACACTAGCGCTGTGGACTTGGGCCTGATGTCTGACTGGATGACAATAGGTGGTGTGGTGTTCAAGTGGAACATGACAGTGCCGGGCAGCAACTTGTTGCAGGTGAGGTAACCAGCAATATTGGTCTTTGCCTGGCACAGCAGGTACAGCAGATGTATATTTTCTGCATGATGTGCACGCAGGGCATGCTGGCACAATGAGTGTTGTGCGTCTTGTGTACATCAACATGTCCACAATCCACCTATGTTGTATCAGTTACAATCAGCGCCTCCAAAGTTTGTCCAACAACCCCCTTTCTGATGGGTGCAATGGGGCATCATATCCTTTGTCTGATATGCGTCGTGCGGCCTGTGTCACTTTGTCGTGCAATTTTAGGTGGGCCTTCACAGCTTTGCTGTCACACCTCCCTCAAACCTACCAGACATCAGTATACTGGGTACCCCGCTGCAAGTTGATGTCAGAGCAGGCGCTGCATCCATCAACCATAGCACTGTCACCATGGAAGCTTCTTCCAGTCTCAGTGTTGGCTCTTTCGTGACAGTATACATCACGCTGAAGGACGCTTTTGGCAACCCTATCACCTCCCCTGCCACTGGGGAGTACACCAACAGCAAGCTCATCATAAAAGGGGGTGCGGTACCCCTGACAGTCTGGCTGCGCGTTAGTAGCAAGCAGGTTATCAATGGCTGTGCCGAGCATAAAGTCTTGAAGGCGTCACCCATTGTGTGCTCTTGTGTGTGCTCTTGTGCTGCACTCCCCGCTGGGCTTGGCGATCTGCGCTTGCTGTCTGCTGCTGGCCACTTGCAGGCACCACTGATGAGTGGTACCCACACCAATGGACAGAAGTATCGCCTGGATCTTTTACTTGGACATACCAGCTTCAGAGCACCACCCTATTCAGCTTTCACCTGTCCATCGACGGCGCTGCTATTGGCGAGTTCAGCGTGCAGGCGCTGCCTGTTGTGAAACTCGTCAACGCTCCAGCCGTAGTGATGGCAGGTCAGCAGTCGCTGAGCCTGCAGCTGAACAGCAGAGTCATTTATGATGACTACACAGGCTGGCGTGTGCAATTGAAGCAACCCGACAACAGCACGGTGGAACTAGGTGCCATGGACTGGGGCTCGGTGGACGGTGTCATCCACACGTGGAAGTTGAACATTCCTGGCAGCCAACTCACGCAGGTGAGCACTGCAGGGTTTCCCCAGGGGGGGACATTCACAACGATGTAGGACGGTATTTTTAATGCGCTGCGGACATTTGTACAGTAAGCTCTGAGGATGCTGCGCATGACAGCATATCAGCAAGGTATGCTGTTACATCCCGTGGCTAGTTGCACGACCGACAATGTCAGACACTATTGTTGTACTGACAACATGTTGGAACGCTGTCCGCAGCCTTACTGGCATTGCAGTCGTAGCAAGCTTGCCTGACCAACTCTTGGTATTCGCCACACGGCTGTATGTTATGACGCTGCAGGCCGGCCAGAACATGCTCGTTGTGACACCGCCTGTCAGCCTGCTCAATATCACAGTGCTAGGCAGCCCCCTAACAGTGACCGTCAGGGCAGGGCGAGTGGATTGGACTCGCTCTTCTTGGAGTGCAGTTGCTCCACCCAACTTTGTGGTAGGCTCTGTTGTCACTGTCCGCATCACCCTGGCTGATGGATGGGGCAACCGCGTCACAGCACCTGCTGCGGGCCAATACCAGGAAGCCCGACTGGGAATGTTTGGTGGGTAGCAGCTAGGTTTGTGCTGGCACAGCAGCAGGTGCTTCCATGCTGCAGGTGCTGCTGGCCAAGTAATGGCCTACAATCACATACTATGTGTACTACTGATATGTGCGTGCCTGCAATACTGTCACTGCATGTATTTTATTTTTACCATGTGCAACAGATGGCATGCCACAGCACATTGTAGCCGGCCGCAGCAGCTCATGATTTTATGCCACTCTTTTGCTGCTTTGGCTGCTTTTCTTGTTTTTGTACCATCATTCAGATTACAGTAACAATGGCTGGGTCATGGCTTACCCGTACAACTGGATTGAGGGTCCAATGGGCTCCTTCACACACACCTTGGCGGTGACCACCACGGCCGACAGGCGTATCGACATGTACATTGATCCTGGAGGTTTTGAGGTCATGAATCTGCGCAACATCCGTCCTGCGCCTACATTGTTTGGAGCTGTCACCTAGCCTTCACTGATGTGGGCCGGCCAACCGTTAACTTTGGGATTGAACAGCAGCGCCACAGATTTTGCCAGCCTGGCAGGTAACAGCACTGGCTGGCGGGTCAGCCTGACTAAGCCTGACAACAGCACGAGTGACTTGGGGCTCATGGCTGATTGGGAGGTGTGGCATGGTGTGATATACAAGTGGAATATCACAGTGCCTGGCAGCTACTTGACCAAGGTGGGTCTCAACAGACAGGGCATGCAAAGCAACACATGGACCTGAGTGACTTTGATAGTTTGCAGCCTGCGTTAGATGTGCTGTGAATGCATGTGGAGGTATGCTGCCAACGCCTGAGCGCCGAAGTGTGCTTGTCCCATGCACGTCCACAGCAACGCGTGATTATACCTCCCCCGCACCCACTACCATAGTAATTGCTTCACACAGCAGGACTTCCTCATCCTCACACACGCCCCCTCCCTCAACTTGCGAGGGTGTTGAGTGTGAGCACACCCCGCGTAGCTCATTCATTCAATCATTCATTTAATCATTCATTCATGCATTCATTCATTCATTCATTCATTCATTCATTCATTGATCCATTGCATTCATCCATTCATGCTTCACACAGCAAGTACTGGCTTGCGCTGTCTAGGCAGATCTGCACATGCTTACTATTAGTCGCATGGAGTTGCTTGCGTGAGATTTGCTGGTTGAGACTTACTACCAGCACTGAAAACGGTGCACTTCTGTTGTGATGACAGGCTGCCGTGTTCCTTCATAGCTTGCAGGCCTGGCCCTTCACATCCTCTTTTGTGTGCCTGCAGGCTGGCAAGTACACATTCAACATCACATCCCCAACCACAGTTTCAGGCGTCGTAGTTCAGGGCGACTTTACAGCAGTTGTCAAGGGCGGCCCTGCGTCTACCATCAACAGCAATGCCAGCATCACTGCGCCTGCCAGCCCTGTCGTTGGTTCTTCTGTGACTGCTCTTATTCACCTGATCGATGAGTACGGCAATCCTACCAGCATTGATGAGTCTGTAGGGAGCTACAACAACACATTCTTGGCCATAGAAGACACGTCAGGCGGTGGGTGAACAGCTGTTACAGCTTCCTGCTGCTGCATGCTCTTGACAGCCGAAGCTGAAGCACGACGTGCATGTGCTGCGGGATCGATAAAGATGTATGGTTTGTGTCCAGCCATCATGCCCATTGTCAGGCGAAGCAATTGCTCTTTGCTCTGTGTCCAGGGTTGCATGTGTACGCAATCTGTTGTTGCTTGCAAGATAGGTGAGGCAGTTGGTGGGCTGCACGGGTGAAAAGCTGGAACCTGCCATGTGCCTGCAGGTGGCTGTTTGTGCACAACAGACAGTTGCTTGGCGCCGTATCTTGCAGTTGGTGCTGTGAGTGACGTGCATTGTCATTCCCACATGCCCTACACATCACAACTACTACAATACAGATCGCTGTTGCTGGCCAGATAGCCGCGTGAGTGCTGAGAAATGCAGAGCGCTCTATTCTGCAGATGCTAACGATCAGTTTTGACACTTTGCAGATCCCCCCGTGGAGAAGGTTTACCCGTCTTCATGGACAGAGTTATCTCCTGGTGCCTTTGTTTACAACCATACCTTGACCAGCCAAGACCCAACAACGCTGTCTTTGGTTGTCGGCAACGTGTACAAGGCACACTGCAGCTCAGCAACATTGGGCCTGCTGAAAGCGCGCCAGTGGCTGGTAGCAGCAGCAACCAGGCACTTTAGCACTAATTAATGCACCACAAGAACTGCATGCGGGAGCTGAGGTGTCCCTGCAGCTCAACACCACCAGCATCAGCTTTGCTGACCTGTCAGCTGCTGGCACTGGCTGGGGCCTGACACTAGCATACCCAAATGGCACTGAAACCAACCTGGGCCTCATGCAAGCTTCATCTACTGTTGAAGAACTGTCAGGCACCATGTATTTCTGGGTGACACAGACACCAGTTCGCCTCACACAGGTAGGGTATGCACACAATTTGGTCCTTCAGCCTATTTGGTGATAGGTCGATGGCACTGTGCTAGTAACATAAAATCAATCACCGGATGCAGTTATGCGCTTTGCCCCGACTGCAGCAGCAAATGCAGTTTCGCAGTTCACAGCAGAGTGGCTGGACCCCAGTGCTTCTGCTGCTGCTGCTGCTGCTGTGCATGTACACTGCAGACGGGCGTGTACACAATCGACGTCAATGGTCTATCCGCATTTCCAGATCTGACAGTATTGGGCAACCCATTGACAGTGAACATCAGTGCAGGCCTTGCATCTGTGAACAACAGCAACGCCACATTCACCGTGCCCGATAGCCTGGTGGTGGGGTCAACTGTCACTGCTCACATCAGCCTCAACGATCAATATGGCAACCCCATCACCGAGCCTGCACAGCGGTACAACAGCAGCTTCTTGGTCATCGAAGGCACAACAGGAGGTGGGTGGGGACATGCAAATGCGAGGGGCGCTCTTGTCCGCGCAGCTTGTTCGTAATGATGGTCCAGAGCTTGAACAATGGATGTTTCGCATGCGTTGTGAATGTGAATGGCAGGCACTGCATCTGGACCTGCAAGTGTATATCATGAGGGCCTGGCACGCTCATATCGCCTGGCTGCCTTGCATGTACTGCACACCCCTCAGGCAGCCGATGTCGTTGTTCGCCATAAAAGACGAGCTGTTGTCTCGGCTACCACCCTACTTTATACGCAGGAACCCCCACATACAGCTGTGTCACAGGTTACGACTATAGTGGCACCAACATCCATGGACTCTCTGTATCAAGTGACGCCCAATGCAGTGCGGCTTGCACCAACAACGCAGCATGCACCTTCTACACACTTCTGCAGCCCTCTGGCGGCCAGTACGGGTGCTTCCTGAAAAAGGACAGGAACACTGGGCCGGACGGTGGCACAGGTTACAGCTCAGGGGTGTACCACGCATGTGTGAAGTCAAGTGAGGGCAGCACACGAGCGTCAAGATCTTATATTTCTGCGCGTAGTGCATGCTGGTGGCAGGATGTCTGAGCTGCTGCATGCTGGCTCCTGATGTGTCCGCGTCTGTTGCTGCAGGCTCCGAGGGGCTCTGAGCACTGGCTATTACAGCTGTAGCCAGCGTGCATGCATTTGCACAATGTAATGTGCAGGCGTCTGATGTGGTGGTCTCTTACTGTGTTGCACTATTGAATGTTATCTTATTCTTCCCTTGCTTGCATTGCAGAGCTGGCTGTAGAGCGTGTTTACCCACAACAGTGGACAGAGCTGGCACTTGGAGCGTTCACGTACAGCCACGTGCTCAATACGACAGCTGCCAAGACATTCTACCTCTCAGTGGACAGCACAAGCATCGGCGAGCGCAGTGTTTCCTGCATTGGGCCTACACCCACCATGTTTGCCACACTCAATCTGTCTTCACCTGTGACGGTGAACCAGCCGTTGAGCCTGCAGCTGAACAGCAGCGCCACAGACTTCGCGAGCCTTGCTGCCAGCAGCACAGGTTGGCGCATCAGACTGGTGCGGCCTGACAACAGCACGGCTGACCTGGGCCTGATGATTGACTGGGAGGTGTGGTCAGGCGCGGTGTACAAGTGGCAGATGAGTGTGCAAGGCAGCAACTTCCTCTTGGTGAGCAGGCTGGTTTATGTTACCATGAAGCTGCCGTATAGCATGGTTGTGTGCCAGCTTCAACTGTCGTCCGCATGCATGCCAATGCCGCACCCCACTTACGGAACTGTTGCAAACTGTAGCACACTCAACCTGGATTTGATGTCTTTCGTGCCATGCCAGGAGTATGAGCCATGCATCTAGCACCCCTGATTCAATCTGTGCCGCGCTGCCAACCCGGCATGTTGTGTGTCCCTGCAGATGGGCCAGTACACATTCACCGTGACACCTCCCTCCACCCTGCCAGACATCACAGTGCTTGGCAACCCGCTGACTGTGGTCGTGTCAGCAGCTGCCCCTATCAGTTACGCCCGCAGTTCTGTTCGCTTCACAACACCTCCCAAACTCTTCATTGGATGTGTGATTATGTTACCTTGGCAGATGCGCATGGCAATCCTGTCGATGTTTCAACTGCATCAGCTGCCGAGCTGTCCACCACGAAGCTGCAGGTCGTTGGTAAGTGCAGTTTCAGAACAGTACAGTTTGGTGAGGAGGCAGCACATCCAGTGTTAAGCAGCAACAGCTGTGCGTCAGCTGAATGTATGCGCCTGGTATTGGGAGGTTTGTTGACTGAACAGCAGTACCTCACCATCTCCGCGTGGGCTGCATCTCTGTGCAAAGACACGCCTCAAATGGTTGTTGCAGCAGTAGGGTGTACGCTCTGCTGACGTATTGCTGTTCCGCTGTTTGTGGCTTGTGTCGCGCAGATTACTACACGAACCAGGCTGAGTTGGTGATTCCTCCTCAGCAGTGGACCCAGCTATCACCCGGGTCATACTCATACCAGTACATGATCAAGCCCACTAACAATGTGAAAGAGTTCCTGTTGGTGGTTGATGGGTTTCAAATCATATGGGTGACCCTGTTCAACATCGCGCCTGCGCCCACCATGTTGGACGTGCTCGGCTCGCCTTCTTCAATGTTGGTGGACCGACCGCTAAGCATCAAGCTGCAGCTGAACAGCAGTGCCACCGACTTTGCCAGCCTGGCAGGCAACAACACTGGGTGGAGGGTGAATGTTACAAAGCCAGATAACACTACCCTGCCGTGGAGCGACTTCGTTGATTTGCAGGTTGTGTACGGCATCTACAAGTGGCAAACAGTCATTGGCAGTGATCTGTTCACAGAGGTGGATGGTGGGCTGTGGAGCCGTCAGGGCACGTGCTGTTCATCTCTGTGAATCGCTTATGTGTAAGTGTTTACTGTTAGAAGGAGAGGTCCTGTGGTCTGGCAGCAACAGTGATGATCGCTTGTTCATGCAGGCAGTCCCCTATGCAGTCACTCAGCTCTCCCTTTCGTGCTCCTTGATCTGCTGGTATTGACGCAGGTGGGCCAATACCGGTTTACTGTGATGCCTCCCTCCACCCTGCGTAATGTTACTGTTCTGGGCAGCCCACTGACTGTCACTGTCAAGGCGGGCAGTGCCGATGCTGCCCACAGCAGTGCTCAAGCGTCAGCACCAGTTGCCTGGTCTGAGCTCAGGGTTGGTTCTGTGGTGAACGCGCAAATCACCCTGCAAGACATGTACGGCAACAAGATCGTAGCTCCAGCAGCTGGCCAATACAACAGCAGCAGGCTTGCAATCTATGGTGAGCACAGTTGGTGGACATGGGGGTCTGAGCACTGGATGAAGGCATGACATGCACTTGGCGCACACATGCCTTTTTCGAGTAATTGTAAGTGCCCTCTGTGGGCACCCGTGCATCGTCCTGGTTGTGGACAGTAGCACCTTGAGTTCTGTGAATAGTGCTCATCCCTGTTTCTTTGCCTGCTGTTGTGCTGCCGCCATGGCTAATGCAGATCACATCAACAACGGGCCTGTGCAATATGTCTACCCTTCCTCGTGGAAAGAGGTGGCTCCTGGGGCTTTCACATACAGCTACATGATCGCTAACTGCATCGCCAACAACAATGAACTTTGAAGTGAACAATTCCAGCACCACCCTATTTGTCTTGAACAACATTGCTGCAAGCAGCACTTCAACGGGCAGCCACCAGGCAACCTTAGCGCTAATCAATGCACCACAAGAACTGCATGCGGGAGCTGAGGTGTCCCTGCAGCTCAACACCACCAGCATCAGCTTTGCTGACCTGTCAGCTGCTGGCACGGGGTGGGGCCTGACGTTGAAGCATCAAAATGGCACTGAAACGAACCTGGGCCTCATGCAAGCTTCATCCACTGTGGAGGGACCTTCAGGCACCATGTATTTCTGGGTGACACAGACACCAGTACGCCTCACACAGGTAGGCGACACAAGCAGCCCTGCCCGCCAGTGTGCCAGCATGTGCGGTTCCAAGTGCTTCTGTTGTCTGCCAGTGTGTGTCACCTTGCCTGAAGTGTTGTCGGGGAGACTGCGTACTATTGATTGTCACGCTGCCCTAGTGTGCAGTGCAGCTCCAGTTGCTCTTGTTTATGTTCCTGTGTTGTATGTAAGTACATTGTGGCAGGTGCATGCCATCTTTTGGCCCAATCTTTCGCCACCTGTCACTGCTTTGTGTCGCAGTATGGCTGGAGCAGCTTTGCTGTGACGGCTCCGGCGGGCTGGCTGGGTGCACCAGGTTTTTCCAAAAGCGTACATGTGTATCCTGGTGCAACACAAGCAGCCACCAGCACCTTCACTGTCTCTGCTCCCGACATCCCAACTGTCGGAGCTGCGGTCAGCGTGACAATGGACTTAAGGGATGCCTACAAGAATTTCATTGGACCTCTGACCGACCCTGATGATTACTATGACGCAGACAACACAGGCGACAGTGTCTACTTGGTGCTAGAAGATCTAGGAGGTGCGGGGCATGTGTTTTCGCTTGCACCAAGTAGGAACACATAGTGTGCTGGCCTTGTCATTTCAGACTTGGTCAACTGCTTCATTGCACGCGCCGCCTATACGTGCTTGTGGCCTTGTCAGGCTACGCCCACCAGTGCAAATTGGACTGGTCATCCGGGGCCAGATACCATGCATTGTGCCAACAGTCTGTGTGCAATGTCTGCACATTGTCACTGCCCTGCCGCTGCACCTGTAGACTTGTCCCCCGGCCTCCGCACATCTGTGTACCCTGCTGAATGGGCGTCTTCTTGGATCCAAGAGCCCTCAATTTCCAACGCCTACCACTTGAAGTACTCCTACAGTTTCATACTGACAGCATCCGTGGCTGTCCATATATATGCCAACAACTTGGAGGTTGGCCAACCGCTTGAGCTTCGTTTGGGATCTCCTTTCACCAGTTCACATGACGAGAACCAGTATGCCTTCTTGCAGCTTACACCTGTGCCCCAAGCAGGCCAGAACCTCACGCTGCAGGTCACCAGCAACACCACGGACTTCACAAGACTGCATGCCAACAGCACTGGCTGGCGGGCCAGCATGTCACCTCCAGGAGGCAAGCCGGATGTTGACCTTGGCTTCATGCAAGATGCCAGTGCAACAGGGCTGTTACACGAGTGGACATTGAGTTTCCCAGGAGACAACCTAACACTGGTGAGTTGCGCATTTTTCCAGCTGTACCGCCTTCTTTCTAAACAGGCGTTACACCTGCTCCTCACACATGTACAGGGTGCTGCGCCGGTCTCACCCTGCGTACCCACAACCGCCAGGAGTCGTGCAGACAGCTCTTGTTTTGTCCTCTGTATGATTTGCATATGCAGGCAGGTTCCTATCGCTTTGAAGTGCAGCCACCGCTTGTGGACACGACAGTCAACCTCTCACCAAGTGTGCTACTGGTGGATGTGCAAGCAGCGGATGCTACAGCAGCACTATCCACCTACAGTGTGGTGCCTCCCCTACCTGCTTTGGTGGGATCGATTCTTACAGTCAACATGCTGTTGAGGGATGTGTACGGCAACCCTGCTGTGCCAACAAACTCTTCAGAGGAAATGCTAACTTTCAGCTGTAAGAGTCACCACCAGTCCATATGTTGTGCTTTAGCGCGCTGCCATGCCCTTGCTTGGTTGCTTTCATTGCATGCTGTCTCGCACCGGGTTCGGGATTGTCAGCAGGGGCACCCAGCATGCTGCTTACAACCCTGCATCTGGGCAAAGTAACCAACATCAATGATACATGTGCTGTGCATGCCAACAATGCAGCCGACACAGTTGGTCTATCATGCGCATTCACGCTGTGCCATTCTTGTACTGCAGGTGTCGGCGGCGTTTCCATCCTTGCTAGTGGGCGCGAGTTCAAGGCTGTGAACAGGGCTGGTTCAGCTATGATCATGTGCTCAGTGCACCTGGACTGCTGACAGTCCTCTTCACAGTGGCGGGGCATCAATCAGGCAGCACAACCACCCTGTATGCTGCCAACAATGTGGCAGGCAACATGCCTGTGGCAAGCGGCGATGCTGTTGCCGAAGTGGTACTGTTCAATCCTCTGCGCAACGCGTCTGTGCAGTTTATCGTCATGCTTCCCAATGCGTCTGCAACTGCACACACATCTTCCCTCGCAGCCGATCTCGCAGCACTGGTGGCTGCTAAAGGTCGTCTGACAAGCCCTGAATGGACAGAGGTGGTCATGCTCAGCACCTCACCAGTCACTGCAAACATTACAGTAGGCGGATCAAAAAGTTCCTGACCACCTGCAGGCAAGTACCCTAACATAGGAATGGCTGCTGTGTTTGAGCTGTGGTGCCTGCCACTGGCAGCCTGGCAGACGATTGTTTAGGCTTTTGGTTCAGAACTTCGATCCTGCTTGTTTGTGCCTGTCTGTGCTGGCAGCAGCAGGTGCTGACTGGGCTGCTGTCAGTGGCACTTCGCAGAGTGCCTCGGTGAAAACATCGACAACATTGCGAAATGGAAGCACATTGCCGAGCGAGCTGCTATAAACGATAGTTAATCGAATAATGTTTTCGATACAATGCGTGCGCTTTGCTGTTATGCCGCGAGGACGTGCATGCATCGATAAGCAGCTCGGGTGTCACTGAGCCTGCTGCATCTTTCACACCTGCTGCTGCTTGCCAACAGAGCAGCCATGCCCGAGCGCGTCCGCTAAAGCAATTGGCAGTCCATTTGCAGTACAACTAGGTATTTATTAATGGTGCTGCTGCACGGTTGTGCAAGTAGCATGCTGTGAAACAGCCACCAAGATGTTGGCACACAGCAACGTGCAAATATCTTCACTTGCCCCTGCAGCTGCTAACTCATGCTGAGTTTCTGCCAGGTGATTGGTTGATGTAGCACACGCTCTCATGCAAGGTGTGTGCCAGTGGTATCACAAGAAACTTCATGCATTCAAGTTGGCTGAGAGACTGCTGTAGGTGGATAGGTTCTTATTGATCCCCCTACACCGATGATGACCGCAGACGCGAACGTTCAGTGGTGTGTCTGTTTGCATAATATGTGTGATTGAATACCATGGGCGCCCAAAAGCAAATGTGTGAGCAACCGCCATGCATGGGTGAGAATCTGTGAGGCCTGCCGTTGCTTGAACCTGGGTTTGATTTCTTGGGTCTTTGCGAGCACTGTGCCTGCGTGGGACAAACAGCGCAGGCACAGAAGCTCACCAGTGGCTACATATGCTGTAGTGCGGCTGTATGGCACATTGGGGTCTTGATTGTGTTGATCGTGTTTCAAGAAACGCATGCCTCGTGGCGGCATCTCAAAGTGCAGCACCAGATGGGCAGCGCCAACCAATGCAGCTGCCTGCGTGCCAATATGCGTGAGCTGCATGCCCCCGGGATTTCTCACATATCTTGGGGACACGGGCTACGTAGGCCCTGGGCAATCAGCGTGCTACGCTGTGTGTATAAGCAACACGGCGGTCTGGCTGGTGCAGGCTGAAATCGCATGTTGGTTTGCCAAAAAGCTGAATGGTGGGCATGTGTGCGGCACAGTGCGCTTTTGAATAGCACTCTAAGAGACTTATATAATAATAATAATATTGATATTATTATTAAGAGACTTATATGGTGTGTTTCATTTACTGCGATTGTGTGTCTGGCGTGGATGAAGGAAGGCACATCTATAGCTGTTTACTTGTACTTGCCTTCCGTACAGAAGGCACTTTCTTTAGTAAAGCAGGTGTTGCTGTGCAGAGTTTTGGTGGTGTCAGGTCACCAACTAGAGTGTGCAGACACACATCCATAAGGATGTGTGCAACCGTACACACCACACAACTTTATTGCGTATAAGACCTAATATACGATTTGAAAAGCAATAGCGTAATGCGACTGGCTACAGCTACTGTTGAGACAAGTTCAGACTATTGTTGACTCTGTTTTGTCGTATTACATGGAAAGCGACGCGTTTCGGGCTCTTCACCCTTCATCAGGCTTCAATCCTGTGAACACGGACAGAATCAACAAATACTCGCCATCAGAAGCACACAGCAACAGGGTGCAGGTTTTTGGGTGAGGTCACTGGCCATGTTGCCAGTGGCTCGAACCCTGTACAATACTGCACTGCAAAAGCAAACCATGAGGTCTTGATGATGAACACAGGGTGAGAGCCACTGGCAACATGGCCAGTGACCTCACCCAAAAACGGCCAGTCAGTGACTGGCCTTTACTAAGAATGACCCCAGGTTCCTGCCTTTTGTGAATGCAACAATCGGTCTCTCTGAAACCTCAGCATGTAGATCTCCACCGCCAATATCATATGCACCCCGCAGCAACTGTTGCAGCCGCAGCTCAGGTATGAGTTGTGCATACGGCACCACCATGACAGGCTTGCTGTTTGCAGTTGCAGCTGTGCTGCTATTGCTCACAGACAGGTACCTGTGCCGCAATGAAAACGACACTCGGTTGGTGATGCTGGCTAGCAGACGCTGAGGGTAACCCCTCTGGCGTAGCCGGTGCACAAATTTGCGCACCATGCAGTCAAACCAGTGTTCGTCACTGTTAGTGACAACATACCGAATCAACTCTGCATTGATGAAGCTCCTAAACACACTAGGTGGATGGAAAGAGTAATGTGGGATGTAAAGGTACTTGTTCAGTACCTTTTGGTGTGTGCGCACTTTGATACGCACTCTGCCATCTGCATCGCAGACATCCTCCATACACTTATGAACAACCAAGTCGAGAAAATCTACTTCAAACTGGCTGTAGCTGTGTGTGATCTTTATGTTTGGCAACAATGTGTTGAGCAAACTGATGAAAGCAAGCAGTTTCTGCTCGCTGCCCTCAAAAACCACAAATCCATCATCGATATAACGCTTAAACAGAGAGGGGAAGTCGCTGCCCAAGCGTTGCTTGGCAACACCTTCCCACTCCCTGGCCAGGTAGAGCTGCGCTGCTGGTGGCATGCAGTTGGTGCCCATTGCACCCCCAACAATCTGCCTGTAGTATTTGCCTTGCACAGTAACTACATTGTTCTTCAGCACAAACTCTAGGAGCTCTGCAACCATTGCACGGCGCATGCCAGTGCCATGAACTGCTGCTGCACATGCAGCAATGCACCCAGCGTGGTCAACATGTGGGTACAATGACTCCACATCAAAAGTCAGGAGCCAGGCATCCTTGCTTACGCGGAGCCCATCTATCTCCCTGACCAACTGCGTCCTATCTCTAAGTACTGTATCATATTCATGCAGCAGACTATTTAGTTCGTCTGCCAACCAAACACTGACACACGTTGTGACCCAAGAGTGACAGGCAGCTATTGGCCTGCCTACAATAGGACCATCCAAACTGGCCATTTTATGCAGTTTGGGCAAGATGTAAAGGTGTGGCGGCTGCCTCATCTTCAAACCCTGCAACAAGTACTCAGACACTTTGTCCCCAAGACACCCGTGGTAAATGCCAACCAACATTTCCAGTTTCCTGCAGGTGGTAGCAATGACAGCTGGAAGACGATCTGTGATGTCTTCATATACAGAGCTGTCTGACACATGTACTTGCACTGCTGCATGGTATGCATTAGCAGGCATGAGTGTCGGCCCAAGGTTCTTGTCCGCTGCTTTGATCACATGCTCTGACTGTTGCCGAAAAGCATGCAATGCTGCAACCTGGGCTGTGCTCAAGTTGCTGGTGCGCTTATGTTGCTGTGATACAGCATCAAAACGTGCCAAAATAGCGGATTCCACCACACACAGATATGCCTCCACTGCTGGAGGTGCTTCCCTAGGCACAAAGTCAGGTTTTGCAACTCTGTACTTCGGGAGCGGACCTGTGTCCTGAAACATGCATCGCAAACGAACACTACGCTGGAAACGCTGTATTGCTGTAACCAGCTGCTGCCGTGTGATGCAGGGTGGTGTAGGCACAAACTTGAGACCATTATTCAAAAGCATCCATGCATCCAGAGAAAATGCTGTTTTGCCCAGGTTGTGAGCACCCAGCAGTGGGGGCAGGGCTGAGAGAGGCACCTGCACATCTCGTCTGGTTGCCTGGAGGCGCTGCTGCTGCTGCGCTGCCGTTGCGCCCTGCGCTGCTGCCTGTGGCGTTTGCGCTGGCGTGCTGACATGCAGCAGTCCTCCGATGGCCCAACTCCCTATGCGGCCGGCTGGCCAGCTGTGGTGCTGCTGTGTGCTGCTGCGCCTGGCTGTCCTTTTGGCTTACTGCCTCCCTTGTGCTGCTGCTTTGGCGGCGGCCCAGGGGGTGCAGCAGGGGGTTGGTTGTTGCGCTGCTGCGGCTGCTGGTTACCGTTGCTGGTGCCTGCAGGTGCCGCTGCAACTACTGTAGCAAAAGAGGGCTTGCTTGTGGGTGGCTCCTGGTCAGCAGCAGCATGGCCTTGCTTTCGCTTGGGCTTGCGCTGCTGCTTTCGCTTAGGCTTGCGCTGCTGCTTCTTACCAGGTGCTGCTGCTGCTGCTGAGCTGCTGCTGCTGGGCAGCTGCTGCTTCAGCTGCTGCTTCAGCAGCTCTTCCAGCTTCTCCATCCGCTCGTTCTGCTTCAGCATGAAGCTGGTCAGGCCTTTGACCTGCTCTGCTGCTGTTGCAGTTGCTAGCTCCTCTACCTGCTGCTGCGCTTTTGAATAGCACTCTAAGAGACTTATATAATAATAATAATATTGATATTATTATTAAGAGACTTATATGGTGTGTTTCATTTACTGCGATTGTGTGTCTGGCGTGGATGAAGGAAGGCACATCTATAGCTGTTTACTTGTACTTGCCTTCCGTACAGAAGGCACTTTCTTTAGTAAAGCAGGTGTTGCTGTGCAGAGTTTTGGTGGTGTCAGGTCACCAACTAGAGTGTGCAGACACACATCCATAAGGATGTGTGCAACCGTACACACCACACAACTTTATTGCGTATAAGACCTAATATACGATGCAGCGCTGCTACGGCAGGTAAGCGTGCTGCATTGCAGGGCATCTGTGCTTGGCTGCTTTGTAGTGCATTTGTGGGTGCAGATGCTTCCAAAGCGCGTCTGCATCATGTTTGTCTCAGACCAAGCAGTGCTTCGTGAACGTGTCAGAGTGTGTCCTGCCATCTTTGTGGCGTAGCAGGGATTACAATGGCAGCGCATTATGAACAGTGGCGCACCCATGGCTGCAACACGCATGTACGGCTGCCAGGGTCAACGCAGCACTGCTGAACACTGATGGGCCCGCTTCCTGGCTGCTAAGCAGCAGCCGGGCTGCTTGTCAGGTGGCCGCCTTTGGCAGCCGCAAGTTGCAGCAGACATTTACAGCGACTGCTGTGCTGCAGCAGGTGCTGCTGTTCAGCTGCGCAGCCACATGCGGCAGTAGCACACGAGTGAGTTCAGCCCTTGAGGACTTCTGAGTTCAGCTCCAGTGGGTCGCGTGGGTGAGATTGCATCTGATGCTGTGGCTTGGTCTGTGACATGATGATGGTCACATGTTTGTGGGTGCGATATATTGATGTGCTGATGGCTGCGGGTGGTGGGGGCTGGGCACAACGTTGTTTTGCCAAAAATTATTTTTCGAGCCGCGCTTGAAACTATTGCGGAAGTATTCAGTGCATCAACTGTGACTTATTTCCGGGTCTATGCCCATAACAAGCAGCACTGCTGCAGTTGCTAGAAGCAGGGGTGTACACGTGTGTCCAAGGCTGTCACGCCTTGTCGGCGGGTCCTTTGGCAACTAAGGTCTTCTATAGCGATTCGACGTAGGCCGTAGTTGTATAGAAGGCTCAGTTAGTTACCAAGGGAAGGCTTCACACAATAGACAAGGCTACGAGGACTTGAGAGGTCTGATGGAAAGACTTCTTGAGTGAATACTTCTTGTTGAGTGAGGAGAGGCCCCCTCTATTTATAGCCTTGGCGAAAACCTACAACGCCTCCTCAACTGCCTACAATTGGAACATTCTGGACCAAGGAAGCTTCTAGACAATCCTAGAACATACTACTTCCGGAAACATCTACATCCTTCCGGAGACTTCTAGAACTTCGGGAACATCTGGAACCTTCTGGAAACATCCAGAACCTTCTAGAGCCTTCCAGAAACTTCCGGTTCCTTCAACCTTACATCATGCCCCCTCCCCAAGGAGCAACGTCCTCGTTGCTTACCCATCAGCCACGTCGACGCACCTGCCTGCGTGTGCTGCGGGTAGCCACCTCCTGCTCTGGGGTCGCATGATGAGAGGCTTCATACTCATCTATCAAGCTCTGCTCAATGTTGCTTGCTGGCTCCCATGAATCATCCTCTGGGCCACAATTGAGCCAACGGACCAAGTACTTGATAATCCAGCGCCGGCCGACTCGCTCACGCCGCTTGTCAAGGAGCTTGTCTACCAGCCACTGGTCGTCATCAGGGTAGACGAGCACGGGTGCAGAGTGTCCTTTGTGGTCAGGGAACTGCGCATCTTCCTTCCATGGCCGGAGTAAGCTGATGTGGAATACAGGGTGAATCTTGAGAGAAGCAGGAAGCTTCAGCTTGTAGGCCACCGGATTGATGACCTTCTCCACCGTGAAGGGGCCAATGAAGCGAGCTGCGAGCTTCTTGCTCATCGTGGATGGTAAATTGAGGTTGATTGTGGACAGCTTCACCTTGTCTCCGACTTGGAACAGGTAGTGTTGTCGCTCCTTGTTGGCTGCGCGCGCTTGGCGCTCATGGGACTCCCGAAGCTTGGCCTTGGCATGCCCAATTGCGTCCGTCATTTCCTGAGCACGCATCTGCGCTGCTGGCACGATCACATCTGCCAAATCAATAGGTGAGGACACATTCTGACCATACGCCAAATAGAAAGGCGTGTAGCCCGTAGAAGGACTGACTGAATCATTGATAGCAAACTCCGCCAAATCTAGGTAATCGTCCCAATCATCCTGGCGAGGTGAAACAAAGTGGCGTAACACCTCTTCCAAGGTGCGGTTCGCACGCTCACTCTGGCCATCAGTCTGCGGGTGAAAAGCTGTAGAAAACCGCAGCTCAGTGCCAAGAGCTTTGAACAATGCCTGCCAAAAGTGGCTCAGAAACCGCCGATCCCTGTCAGAGATAATGACACGAGGCAAACCATGGTGCTTATACCATGTACGCACAAATACGTTGGCGATCGCCTCCGCTCCTGCAGTCTTAGTGGTGGGTGCAAAGTGGACCATCTTTGTCAGGCGATCCACAAAGGTCACCACCGCATCATGCCCCTCCTTGGTAACAGGCAGATCTGTGATCAAATCCATGGTAATCTGCTCCCATTTTGCCGTAGGCACAGGTAAAGGCTGCAGAAGACCAAGAGGTCGCTGCATCACAGGCTTATTGCGCTGACATGAAGGACATGCCACAACATAAGAATAGACAGAACGGCTCATGTGCGGCCACCAAAATCTCCTGGCCACACGTTGCAGGGTCTTGGTGTGGCCAAGATGTCCTGCACTTGGACAGTCATGGCACTCGGCAATAATGCGCTTCCTGAGCTCGGGAATTGCTGGGATAGCCACGCGATCCTGGAAGTACCACAACCCATCATGCATCCACAGACCTGGCATCACGTCATCATAGTAGTGATCCTTCTCATATCCAGCCTGAATCTCCTCTTTCAAGTTGCTAGGCACAGATGCCGTAGCAAGCTCAATTGAGGCGAGATCCGGGCGCCGTGACAGAGGATCTGACAAATTCTTAGCTCCCTCCTTGTAAGCAATCTCCGTACCACTGTAGTACGACTCGATCCACTGACTCCACTTGGCCTGTCGTCGAGAAAGATCATGCTTCTTGTTGAACCAAGTATGATTCAGGTGATCAGAGTTGACCTTGAAGGGAACTCCTTCCAGATAGCAACGCCACTGCTGTAGAGCGTAGTAGATTGCAAGCATCTCCCGATCTCCAGTGGGGTAGTTGCGCTCTGTTGGCGAGAGCTTCCGTGACAGATAAGCCACGGGTTGCAAGCCCTTGCCCTGATTTTGAAGTAGTACCGCTCCAAGCGCAAACTTGGAGGCGTCGGTGTAGACCTCATAAGGCAAGCTCGGATCAGGCGTCACCAGTACAGGTGCGGACACCAATGCCTTCTTGAGCTCGTCGAAGGCCCGACCTTCTACATCATCCCGCCAGTGCCACTTGATGCTCTCCTTGGTGAGCTCCGTCAACGGGTACGCCTTTTGAGCATAGTGCTGAATGAAGCGCCGGTAGTAACCAGTCAAACCGAGAAAACCTCGCACTTCACGCACAGTGCCAGGTGTCGGCCACTCCGTAACCGCTGCCACCTTCTTGGGATCTGGCTTAATGCCGTCGGCACTGACGACATGTCCCAAGAAATCGATTTCGCTGAGCCCAAATGCACATTTGTCAAGCCCCACATAAAGCTGATTCTCCCTCAAAACCGCGAGTACCTTAGCCACGTGCTCCAAATGCTCCTCAGGTGTCTTGGAAAAGATCAAGATGTCATCCAAGTACACCACCACGAACTTATCAAGATATGGCTGCAAAATCTTATTCATCAAATGCTGAAAAGTTGCGGGTGCGTTGGTCAACCCAAAAGGCATAACCTTCCACTCAAAGTGACCATAACGCGTCCGGAACGCGGTTTTTGGCACATCTTGCTCAGCAATGCGGATCTGCCAATAGCCACTCTGAAGATCAAGCTTGCTGAATATCGTCGCCCCATGAAGCTGATCCATCAGCTCGTCAATGCGAGGCAAAGGATAGCGGTTTTTCACCGTTATCTTGTTCAGCGCCCGATAGTCAATGCACATACGAAGCTTACCACTCTTCTTAGGAACAAAAAGAATGGGTGCTCCATACGGCGACTTGGAAGGTTGGATGAACCCCATGTCAATCAGGTCCGTTAGTTGTCGCTTGACCTCCGCCAGCTCCAAAGGGCTCATGTGATAAATACGTAGGTAAGGGGGCTTGGCACCAGGCTCCAGCTCAATCTCATGTTCCACACCTCGGGATGGAGGTACACCTTTTGGCAGTTTGCCAAAGATGGCTGAGTACTTGTGAAGTACCCCCTTCATCCGTTCAACCCACTCGGGATCCCCCGAAGGGAGAGAGAGGTCATCTATCGCACGGATAGTTGGGTCCTCCTCAACCTCCTTGAGGATGGCAAGGTAAGCAATTGCGCCCTTGCGTAACTCCCGCTTGAGTTGAAGTGCAGACAACAAACTGACACCGGGAGTTGTCCTCTCGATGTTAGAGGGTTGCTGCAAGGTGTATGTGACGTCCCTCTTTTCAATGGTGATGGTGTTAGACACCCAGTCGATGGCAGGGTTGTGAGCAGTCAACCAAGGCTTGCCAAGGATGATGTCGTATGGTGCCAGCTGAGTGACGGTAAAAGGCCTCCGGTCCTTGAATTGTCCAATACGGAAACGTAGGTCAGGCACGACCGTCCCCGCATCTTGCAGTGAACCGTTGGCGAGCCTCACTTGACGTCGATGGAGCTTGAGAGTAGGCAATCGGAACTTCATCACCACCCTCGGATCGATGTAGTCCTCACTCGCACCTGAGTCTACTAGCACATCAAGCACCTCGCCGCGGCACTTGGCCTTCAGACGAATGAGCTCATGGCTAGCAGGCTCAAGACCACCTAGCTCCATGGCGGTGCACGAGTCTTCGGCCTCGGGTGCAGTGAGTGTCTCCTGCTCCTGCTTCGCTGGCAACTCCTCCTCCCATGGCCTTGGCTTCACTCCTGTGTTCACGGGCGGATCCCACAGGATGATCACCGGCCATTGAGAAGCTTGCTCCACCCACCTGTCCCCGGATGGGATAGAGAACAAGCCCTCCGTTCCCGCAGGGTACTCGTGAATTACCCTCATCCCCTGCGTCAGCTTCCACCACGGCTTCCTGTCCCACTTGGGCAGGATAAACACGCCGCATGTCGTCTCCGGTGCGGTCTTCTTACAATCCAGGTAGTGCCTCAGATATTGGCCAGCATGCCGGAAAGGCACATTCAGCCATACTGACTCGCCGCTGACATTAGCCTTGCGGAAGTCAGTGAAGCCCTTGTAGAACTTGTCAGCCTGGGCAGTCTCCTCACGTGCGCAGGCGTCCACTGAGAATGGCCCGTAAGCATCGGCATACTTGACCTTCTCCAGGCGGTTGAACAGCCAGTAGGTACAGTCCCGCAGTCGTCCACAACGACGGGTACCCGCTTTTCCCTGGGCTGCACTGGATGCTCCAGGCTCACTAGGCCTTTGTGAGCCTTCTACCTGGCGTGAGTCTCTCACAGGCGCACGGGGCTGAGCCTGCTCAATGCGCACAGTACGACCCACACTACTGCACGCGCCCTTCAGTTTGACCGTGCAGAGGTGTCCCCATCACGCTGCTTGTACGCTTGCAGCTTCTTGCAATCCCGCCGCTTGTGCCCTGGCTTGCCACAGTAGAAGCACTTGAGCGGCTGGTTCCTGGGTTTCTGCGGCTCCATTGCTCCGAGCTCCATGGGTGCCGGTCCGCCCCTTGCAACCGCTCCACGGTTGTTGCTGCTCATGTTGACGAAGCGGCTGTTGCCGTTTCGACCACGCTCCCACACCATCGAGTCTGCCTTAATGGCAAGCTCCACGGCGTCATGCAGTGTGGTTGGCTGCTGCAGCTTGACGTGAATGCGCACCTCCGGCTTCAGACCGCGGATGAAGCGATGAATGCGGTCGTTCTCGTCCATGTGCGGCAGCTCCAGCATGTAGGTGTTGAACTCCTGGGCATAGGCGAACACGCTACGCGTTTGGGTGAGCCGGTCAAGCCTCTCCCGCGCGTCCACCTCTGGGTCAACAGGGGTGAAACGGGCGATAAAGGCCTTCTTGAACTCATCCCAAGAAGCGTAGGGCTGAGCCTTGCCCACCGCCACAGCCTGCTCATGCTGGCGGTACCAGTTGAGGGCTGAGTCCTTGAGGTAGGCCGCTGCCACCGTCACAATGGAAGAGCTGCTGAGGTTGGCGCCCTCGGCCGCAAGGTACGTCTCCATCTTGTGGCACCAATTGACAGGGGTAGGCTGCCTGCCATTGGTCTCTGGTGGCTTGGGGAGCTTCAGCTTGCTTGTAGGCACAGCACTGGTCTGCTGCTGCAGCATCTGCTGAAGCGCGTGCTGAAGCTGAGCCACCTGCTGCTGTAAGGCCAACATCTCCGGCGACACTCCAGATCCCTCCATGGCTGCTTAGCAAGCGGACTCACAATCAGAGACGCCCTTGGCCTTGGCCTCCTTAGTGATGTGCTCCTCAATTGCCGTGTGAAGAAGATTCCGGAGCTTCTCCTGGTGTGCGCGGTGCTCTGCCGCCTGGGCTGCCCGAATGCGCGCACAAACGTCTTTAAAAGGGATTAGCTTGCGCACCTCCTTCTTGAAGCACTGGGGCTTCACGGGCGTGGCTGAGGTTTGGTGAGGATGTTGTTGAGAATCTTCCGGATGCGCGGAGAGTAGGTTGAAGACTTAGGAATTTTCTTGGCTGGATGCTTCTTGATGTTAGTGGAAGGCTTAAGGCAATGATAGTCGGTCTTGGCAGGAAGGTTCCGGATAGGAGTAGAAGTGACGAACTCCACGCCGTTGAGCTCAAAGGTTGTCCGGAACTTGGCGACGCTTGGGTGCGAGGGAGGCTCCAGAAACTTCACCTTGGGTACAGGCTTCTCCGGATTATACTTGCCTGGCATATGCCGGAAGCTTGTAGAATCTCCAGGACTCCTCGGTGTTCGTAGACAATCTCAGCTACCACTTGTCACGCCTTGTCGGCGGGTCCTTTGGCAACTAAGGTCTTCTATAGCGATTCGACGTAGGCCGTAGTTGTATAGAAGGCTCAGTTAGTTACCAAGGGAAGGCTTCACACAATAGACGAGGCTACGAGGACTTGAAAGGTCTGATGGAAAGACTTCTTAAGTGAATACTTCTTGTTGAGTGAGGAGAGGCCCCCTCTATTTATAGCCTTGGCGAAAACCTACAACGCCTCCTCAACTGCCTACAATTGGAACATTCTGGACCAAGGAAGCTTCTAGACAATCCTAGAACATACTACTTCCGGAAACATCTACATCCTTCCGGAGACTTCTAGAACTTCGGGAACATCTGGAACCTTCTGAAAACATCCAGAACCTTCTAGAGCCTTCCAGAAACTTCCGGTTCCTTCAACCTTACAGTTGGAGAGGGCAGGCCAGCAGCAGTGGGACCAGCAGAGTGCACACCAACACTGCTGGTGCTGCTGCCATCAGTGTCCTTGAAGCTGGCACCAAAGACAGAACACCTGCCGCTGCCACTGCAGCGCGATGGGGCATACATGGAGATGCCGCCCAGGAACTCATCGTGGAGCTTATGGCTGGGCTTTTGCACACTGGCACGCATGACGAGCGGCTGCGGGCTCACCGAGTAATTGCTGTTGAACCGCTTGTATATGTGGCGGGTCGAGGGCGTGTTGACGCAGGCGTAGAGGTTGGGCAGCACGTAGTTGTCGTTGATGTTTGCCACAGCAGACGCAATGATATTGTTACCTTTGATGATGTCGCAGCTGCTGCTCTTGAAGAGGAAGGAAGCGCCAGCCTTGCTGGCCTGCTTGACTGACAGGAAGTTGACCTTTGCTGTGGGCTCCCAGAGCACGTCGCGCAGGACGACCACAGGCTTGTTGGTGGCCTCGTCCAGCAACACGACGTCTCCAATGCCGTAGGCCTTGGATGAGCTGCCATTGCCGTAGTGCACCATGATCTCCTCGGGCAAGCAGCGCATGTTGAACAGCAGGTTCTGGTTGTTGGTGATGTGGCGCCCAGCACCAGAATCGATGATCCAGTCGTCCTTGCTGTCGGTGGGCAGGTCCGGGTAGGCGACGTTGACAGTGATGGTTGCTGCCATGGCCGCCACGCGCTGGGGCCGCTGGTTGCCTGCCGGGCGCTGCTGCTGTTGGGCATTGCCACCATTGTTGTTGTTGTTGTTGTTGTTGTTGTTGTTGTTGTTGTTGTTGTTGTTGTTGTTGTTGTAGCGGTTGGGGCCACTGTTGCTGAAGCGGCGGGCGAGGTCTGCCTGGCGCTTGCGGCACTCTGCCTTGATGTGGCCGGGCTTGTTACAGTAGTAGCAGTAGGGGCCACGGGACTTAAAGGCGTTGTCGGGGCCAGGGCGGTAGCCGGTGTTGCCAAAGGGCATGTTGCTGTTGCTGCTATTGTTGAAGAGCCTGCTGCTGTAGCTGCTGAAGGCCTGGGCCCGGAAGGTCTGGCCGCTTCCACGCTGGTGCTTTTGTTCCACAACCAGGGCCTTGGCCAGCAGCTCGTCGAGGGTTGGCGCAGCGGGGTTGTTCTCCAACACAGTGACCAGCATGCTGTATTCTGGGGGCAGGCCGGACATGACGTTGGGGACGATGTCTGACTCCTCCAAGTCGCTGCCAGCAGCCACCAGCCGGTTGAGCAGGGAGCGAGCTCGCCCAATGTAGCAGCTGACAGACTCGCCGGGCTCCATCTTGAGCTTGCTGAGGTCCCGCTGCAAGCTGAGCAGGCATGCGGTGCTGCGCTGCTGGAATACGGCTTCCAGAGCATTCCACGCGGCATTAGCGTTGTCCACGTCGCGAATGGTCGACAGGAAGTGGTCCTCGACGTGGGAACGGATGTAGGCGAGGGCCTTGCTGCTCTGGGGTGCTCAGGGTCCTGAATGGCCTCGAAGCAGTCCTTGATGGTCAGGAAATCCCTCATGCGCACTGTCCAAGTGAAGTAGTTGTCAGAGAGCTTTGGGACGCCATACTTGCTCGCAGTCATGTTGCCGAGTCAACACCGCGAACAACAGTAGCTCTGTGAAGCAGCAACTTGCTACGCTGCGATTGTGTCCGCCAAGCCTGGAGACAGGTCGGCAAATCCCGAACGAAAGTCGAGCAAAATCTCCTGTGCGCAGTGGAAGCGTGGCTATGGGCTCATAACCTGTTGAAATACGGGCAGAAATCGCACTGGCACTTGCAAACCTTGCAGCGACTTTGTTACCAGTTTGAGAGCTTTCACCAGCTATAAATACTCTTCAGAATAGCTTCCAGAAACTTCGACAATCTTCTACAACCTCAGATTGTGGGAGAATCCACATCCTTCGAGATGCTTCTAGAAGCTTCCAGATATAAGTACTGTATTATATTCCAAAGGTCCCAGGTTCAAATCCGGCCTCAAACAAAGCACAATATTTTTCATTCTACTCAGAAATACTGAACTCTGTGAGCATGTGCGATATAATGTGCGATGCAAGGCAGACTGAATAATAGCCATATCTCAACACTCACCAGGTACACATTGTCGGGGTCACCATCAGCTGGCATGTCGGTGGTGCCTGTGTAGAACACCAGCAGCAGCGCGCACAGCAGGTAGTTTTATTTTTGAAGTAAATTCGTTGTTGCTTGGTCCAGCCCATGT
>CADDIJ020001203.1:6120-19299 GCA_902809745.2 Tetradesmus lagerheimii | reverse complement strand
ATCATCATCATCATCATCATCATCATCATCATCATCATCATCATCATCATCATCATCATCATCAAATTACCAGATCAAGCCATAGCATCAATGCCATCAGCAGCAGAGGGCCTGAGCTTGCAAGCTCAGTTGAGCTGGCTTGACAGCAAGCAGGCAGTGCTTTTACTGCTGCTTCAGTTACATGCCTCCCCTTGGGTGATTTGACTGGCATATCCCCTCGCCAGTATAGCTTGTATATGCCACTTGTTCTCTCGCACCACTGGGCCTGGCTACTGTATGCCTGCCAGATACACATGTTGCTCCAACCTGTCTAAAAGCAGCATCACTATCACCCAGTCGACAAGCAAGCGAAGATCAAAATGTTTCACACAACCATGCATGCAAGCCATGTTGACAGCACCACCGCCACCACCCATCCTGTACATGTGTTTCTGCTTGCAGGACGTGGACGCGCTGGATGTGGGTGACTTTGCAAATGACTCCAGAGGTGCTGTGCGATCAGCTTGCATCTCAACCTACCCACAGCAGCAGCAACGGCTGGCAGCCAACTCAGCACAACAACAGCAGCAGCAACAGCAGCTCTGGCCTTGGCAGGTCCGGCCATTGTCACCCAATTCACTACAGCAGCCAGCACAACAGATGCTGCAAGAGCGGCTCATGCAGCAGCAGCAGCAGCCCCTTGCAGGACAAGACATACGGATGTCGCAACAGCAACAGCATGATGCTGCGCAGCAGCAGCAGCTTGTGCCTGCAAGTGCTCCGTGGGCTTCCCTTGCAGGTATCAAGCAGATGTTTCAAAGCAGCCCAGCTGCACTGAACCCGGCTGGTGTTGAACAGACACAGCAACTGCAACAGCAGCCACACAATACTGTCAGAACCAGTGACGTAGTAGCTACACAGCAGTATGGAGCTGCAGCTGCAAATGCTGTGCGTCAGCAGCTGACGCCTGCTCAGAGGAAAGAGCAGCAGCTGCTGACACGACAAATCATGCAGCGCTTGCAGGCACCAGTCAAGCAGCAGCACACACAGTCAAACACCCAGCTGGGACCGCACCAACAGCAGCAGCAGCAGTGCAGGGGGTCCAGGCCTCTAGCAGAGGCTGTAGAAGAGGACATAGCAACTATTGCATCAGCAGCAGTTCCAGCAGGAGCTCCTGCAGGAATAGCAGCTGGCATGCTTGCTCATTCCACCAGGGGTAACAGCAGCAGCAGCAGCAGCAGCAGTGCAGAAGCTACAGCCAGCAGCAGGCTGGCGAAGCTCAAAGGACGACTCACAGTAGAAACAGCGCATGCAGCAGCACAGCAGCAGCAGCAGCAGCAAGCCAGCTCCATAGCAGGCCGTGCCCCCTGGGAACTTCAGGCGGCAGAGCAGCAGCAACCACGCCAACACAACCCTGCCCAGGTGCAGCATGTGATGTGCATACAGCAGCACCAGCACAAGCCGCCGCCGTCGCACTGGCAGCAGCACCACCACCAGCAGCAGCAGCAGCAGCTTGAGACACACCCAGCAGCGAATGCGCTGCCTGAAGTTGGCGACAGCCTGAGGCTGGTGACTGTGGAGCGAGCCAGCCGGCTCTTCTTCCACATCCACAAGGCGTGGGTCAGCGCTCACATCAGGGCAGCACTGGCAGACTCAAACTCACCAGGTAAGCACGCAGGGCATAGCTGGCAGCAACAGTCAGCTGCTTGCTGTGCAGATGCATGATGCACCTGCTGCACTGCAGTTGAATTAAACTGGCAGCCACTGTGTGATGTTCATGCTGTGGTATTGTTGCTGCACGGCACAAACGATTCCTAAATGCACTGCAACGCTTCACACAATATGTTGCACACCTCTCACGGCACCAGCTGAGTTTGCTGAACAAACCAAGGTGATGGACATTGAGCCTGTGACACTGCATGTCACCGTGTTGCTCCATATGTGCTTGCAGGCTTGCCTGCCTGGCTGCCACCGCCAGCCAACCTGTACCAAACAGAGCAAACGCAGCACGCCACAGGTCTTAGTGATGATCAGCAGCCAAAATCACACTCACCCAGCCTGCAGCAGCAGCAGCAGCTGAACAGACCCTCGTCACCATTCGGCTTGCGTGGTCTGTTTGTTGGGTTTGCAAGCCCACGCGCTGCAGCACCTGCTGCTGCTGGGGCTGACAGCAGCAGCAGTCCCTGCCTGTCAGGCCAGCAGACGTGCAGCCTGAGTGGCAGCGGCTGTTCATCGCTGTCGAGTGAGGCACAGGCTGCACTGCAGGCAGAGATGGTCAAGTTCTTTGGCATGAACAGGTGAGCAAAGCTAGGTGCAAAGCCACTGGTTGCATCTTGTCATGTTTGGATAAAGGAGTGCAACAAGCCTCTAGCTGAGCATGTGCGCTGCATCGAATGTTCAGCCGACGATTGTAATGAAGTGATGACGGATGCTGCCTGCTGCATTGCCTGTTGTGTGTTGCCACTGTGCCTTCAGGGACACCCTGCAGCCAAGCATGAGTTATCAATGATGCTGATCATCGACATCATTTGCATGAAACATGTTTTGACAGGTGGCAAGTCCCGCTGCCTGCTTTGTTTCCTGCTGTGTGCTTTTCGTGCACCCAGGGGCCACCCTGCAGCCAGGGTGAGTTGTTGGTTGTGAATAAAATCAACAAAGTTCATATGACACTTGATGTACAGTTGGCAAGTCCTGCTGCCTGCTTTGTTTCCTGCTGTGTGCTTTTCGTGCACCCAGGGGCCACCCTGCAGCCAGGCAGCTGGCAGGACCCTTCCCAGGCGATGGACCATTGCTCCAGCAGCAGCAGCAGCAGCAGCAGCAGCAGCAGCAACGCATTGCTAAGCATGCCAGCAGTGCCCTGGACAGCTGCACTGCGGCAGCAGAATCTGGGCAGCAGCAGGTGGCAACGGCTGCTTCACCTGGCCGCTCGCGCGGCATCATGTGGGAGAACGACCCTCTGCTGGATGAGAGGAACAGGTGATAATCAATAACCATGCCTACTGTGACACAAATTAAGCATGCGCACAATATATGTTGGTACTCTTCCATGCAGCCTGCCCAGGACAGGCAATGCTCCACCTCCTGATGTTGTCATCTCATTCTTGTGGTCTCACTCTGTGCGGCCCTGCGCGCACATGCATGTATGCTGCAGTACTGCGCAGCGCCTGAGACAGCAGGCCCCCAGCAGCAGCCCTGGTACCGCCATCATCCCGCTGTCCGCATTCACACCAGCTGGCTCAGCTGTCAGCCCATCATGTGAGTGTGTTTTTCTCTTCTTTCTTCTTCTTCTACCTCTTGCTCTTCTTCTTCTTCTTCTTCTTCTTCCCTGTCAGCCCATCATGTGAGTATGTGGGCTGCAGCCGCTGCTGCTTCTCTACAGTAGACAGAACTTCATGCCGTTGAGCATGCACGATGGAGTTGTATGCAGCATGCCACAGCATGAAGAGTACAGTGAGGCGACAGCTGGACTCATCTGCATAAGCTGCAGGAAGTACAAAACGGTGCGTTGTGCAGCATGCTACAGCGCTAGGAGGACGACGAGGCTGCAGCTAGACCCATCTGTAGCAGCTGTGTGTTGACATTCTAGGTTTTGCTGCTGACTAGCTTGTGTATTGCCTGTGTGCAGATGCTGCTGACTGCAGCAAGCTCATCGCAAGGTGCAGTGCAGCGCGGCGCGTCTCGCGTGTGACTCCAGCTGGCCCCCTGGGCACTGGCTGCAGGACGCTGGAGCAGCAGCTGCAGCAGCAAGAGCGTAAGAAGCAGGCAGCTGGGCAGCGGGTGATGCTGCGCAGATACATGCAGGTGGGTCCGGCCAGAACTCGGGGATTGACATTGAACATGTGTGCCAGTATCCGACATCTGGTGCAGCTGCAGCTTTTACTGTTGTGGTGGCAATGGTGACACCACCAGCTGCCTCAGAAGTCCTGGTCACTGTTGTCAGGCCCCATCCCAACGTCACGCTCAGCGACACATTGACCAGGCTCTGTTCCTGAGAACTTGTCCGTGTGCGTGCCGCGCAGTGCGCGCTGTGCGGCGGGCGCCATGGTGCTAGTAGCATCACCCCACACCTGCTGAACTGTCTGACATCTGATGGTTGGTTGCTGACTGTGCCCTCTCTTGTAATGCAGGTGGGAGCTGGCATATACGCTCAGCACACCGCCAGCGCCACACGGCAGCTGTTCTGGGGCCTTGCGCAGCAGCTGCTGTTGCCCTGCAGCCTGTTTGACGAGGGGGACGGCCACTGCATGAAGCAGCTGGTGCTGGAGCTGGCATTCTGCAGGCAGCAGCAGCTGGACGCGCTGCAGCAGGCGTTCTTCAACTCGTCCGATGTGAGTTGGTGCGGACTCCCGGGTGCAGCATCTGTTGGTCAGGGACGGGGCTGAAGCTGGGTTAGCCATCTGCGCAGCCAACAGCACAATGAACAGGCTTTGAAGTGCAGGGAACAGCAAGAAACGCAAATCATCTTGCATGTTCCATTCAACTGCACTTGTCTGGTAAACTGTATGCGGCATACACTACGTCATTGATGTCATGGTTTCTATGTCTTCGTCATGCTATGCCATCCTGCAGGTTATGTCCTTCCTGCTGGCGCGCCTGACTTCCTGGGGTGCGCTGCTGGCCATGTTCCCACCAGGCCTGCCACCCATCCAGAACCCTGCACAGCCAGGCAAACTCGAAGCATGGCGAGGCAAGCGCGTGCTGTGGGCAGGGCTGCTGATGCACCCGGGGAGGCCGCGCCGGCTGCTGAAACGGTTGGGGCTCACTGCACAGAGCAGGGTGTGCTTCAGGTGCGCGTATGAATGATAGGAAAAGGGAGTGGAAAGTGAAGGACAAAAATGTACCACTGCATTGCTGTGGCAGCGAAGGTATGAAGCGTGTTTAGGGTGCAGCTGTAGCGCTAGTGTGTTTTGGTATGAATCTGCTCTGTGCATTCCCGTTGTGCGCAGATCTGCACTCAACTCCGCTCTATGGATCCATGAGCGACATCGCCAAGCAGCAGCGCAAGCAGACAAGGCAGGCAGCAGCGGCAAGCACGTGCGGGACGTGTCATCAGACCCAACCTATCACGCAGATCCGCTGAACTTGTCACCGCTGGCAGACCTGGCCCAGGTTTACCCCTTTATTGGCGCAGCCAGGAGGAGGCTGCCAGACAGCAGCAGGAGCAGCAGCAGCAGCGAGGTGCGCATGCAACGGTTTTGGTAAATTTTGGTGATGTTTACCCCGCACGCTGTCAACATGTACTCGGTGCTGTTAATTCTGGCTGATGTCATTGAATAAGAGGGATTATATGTGGCTAGCGCTATTCTTTTATCGACAGCTTACGCAGTTGCGCATGGTGAATCCTGCTGCATGCATGCAGGCCCCTGTGCAGCACCCGCTGTTAGGTGCAGGCCACTCCCCAGGCGATGCATACGCAGCAGATGACAGCGCCGACGACTCAGACGGCAGCAGCGGCAGCAGCAGCGGCAGCAGCAGCAGCACCATGGCTGAGGACACAGTGGTACTGCGTTGGGAGCGGTTGGCAGGGCGGCTGGCAGCTGAGCTGGCTGGGCGCAAGCTGCAGCTGCTGCTGTATTGGCTGCAGCTGCAGCTGAGCTTCACTGAGGGCTGCAGCAGCAGGAGCAGCTGGCTGTCTGGCAAGGTGGGCAGACCTGTGCAGCCCTTCCTCAGCTTCCAATTGCAATCTGCCGCATGTACTACTAGTGGTAGCACGTGCATTGCAGTCCTTGCGATGCCGGCGGATTGAAACTAAACTGCACATGTGCGAGTGGTTTGTTATGTTGCATGTGTGTGCTCAGCAGCTGAGTCAGCGTCTTGGCAGCCATACTGCAACATTCCTCTGCTTCCTTCATCGCACACTTGCAGGCCCTCAACCCAGGCCCCTGCCCAGCCGGCCTCTCCATCAGCAGCCCCTGGAGCTTCTGCGCAGCCACACAGCAGCTGCTGGCAACGCTGCTCACGCTGCACCTGCCAGGCTGCAGCCACATGCAGCAGCAGCAGCAGTATGGCCAAATGCAGCAGCAAAATGGCCAGTGTGGGTTGATTCCTGGGGGTGTTGATGATCTGCTGTGGTGGGCTCAGGCGGGGTCTGACAGCTGGGTGCTGGATCAGCTGGTGGGCGTGGTGGTGGAGCTGAGCAGCATGTGCGCGCAGGAGGAGCAGAGGGGAACAGCAGCAGCAGCAGCAGCAGGAGGGGGCGGGCTGGTCATGGAGGTCATACGCAAGGTGGGCTGCAAGACATAGGACATACGGTTGAATGTATGGGCTAGCAGTGTGGCAATAGCTTGTAAATTGCATGCATGCATTTGTGGCATTGCACCGTGGCACAACCGCTAGCACCACTGCGCCACCTTGCTCTTGTGCTTGCACTGCTGTATCCTGCAGGTGCCGTCGCACCAGCTGCACAGCCTGCTGCGCTGCATGTTCGTGCGGCTGATCTGCCTCATGGGCGGCAGCGCAGGCAACCGCGAGTGGACTGTGGTGCCGTCTGGCGTTGCTGCTGCGCTGGCCTACAAGTACGGCAGCGTGCTGCTGGAAGTGCTGGGAGGCATGCGGGGTGCTGCTGCTGGGCTGGCTGATGCATTTGGTGTGGAGGTGCAACACATCCTCAACGTGCCACAGGTGCGGGGCTTGGCACGTGTCAAGTAGCCCGTAAACATGTCACAGGGAGGGTGTGCGGTAGCTGAGCTGGCTGATGCATTGGGTGTGGAGGTGCATAGGTGCGAGATGTGACACTGCAGAGGGCTACCACAGAACCAGTAAACACAGAGGTAGTGTGTGGTGAGCTGGAAGTGAGATTGCTGTGCGGCATGCAGGCCATCAACGCCGCCCTTGAGAAAGCAGTGCACCACATGCACAACCACTGCATGCTACATAGCAAATGGAGCCCTGTTTTCTTGCTGCCTGGCATAAGAAACCATCCAAACATGTGGTGTTGCTCGTGCTGCTGCTGCTGCTGCTGTTATTTGCTGCTGTGGTTTGCAGGTCCGTGAGCAGATGGCTGCTGCTGTAGCTGGTGCCAACAGCAGCATGCTGGGCCGCAGCAGCCTGCTGCTGCTTGAGGAGGTGCTGTCGGCAGTTGGGGCAGCTGTGCCGTGGGGCCGGCAGCAGCAGCAGGATGAGGATGCAGCGCTGACTGTAGCGGCACTTGGCCACACGTTCAGTGCCATGAAAGTGCAGAACTGAGCTGTGGCCTGGAGGCAAGCTGGCCAGCCATCCAGAAGTTTTAGTAACCAAACCAGCAACTGTTGCTGCCTAGGCAGCAAGGCCTTTGTCAGCTGGACCCTGCAGGGATATCTCTCTGTGTGCTGCGAAGTCACTTGCTGGCAGCGTTGCGACACTGTTGCAGCGCTCAGCAGGCGCCAGCGAGTGACTCCGCAGTCACTGTCGGACAGAGTACAGGCGGCTTGCCGCAAGCAGTCATTGAATGAAAGAGTCATATTCAGCGCCATCATGGCGGCGATCGCCTGCTGCCCGTGGCACTGAGGATAGTAATTTGAAAAGCAATAGCGTAATGCGACTGGCTACAGCTACTGTTGAGACAAGTTCAGACTATTGTTGACTCTGTTTTGTCGTATTACATGGAAAGCGACGCGTTTCGGGTTCTTCACCCTTCATCAGGCTTCAATCCTATGAACACGGACAGAATCAACAAATACTCGCCATCAGAAGCACACAACAACAGGGTGCAGGTTTTTGGGTGAGGTCACTGGCCACTTGTGACATGAACGGGTGTAGGCGGATGTTGAACACTTAGCAGGCAACCCTTTTCACAACTCGTTGCTGCCTGCAAAGCCAACTTGGCCAAGTTGCTTCTTATTCTCAATGTCAACTTATCACTGTTTCCTTTCAGCAACTCAACTCAGCGTTTTCCCTCCTCAAGCGGCTGTACCTATGCGCAACCCTACAGTTCTTTCCCTAGCCATGCTGCTGCCGCAGCAGCCAGCGACTGGCTGTCCCACCTGCTCCACTGCTGAAACATCCGTTGTGCTAGCACTGCCAACTGACAAGATACGACTGCTGCGCAACCCAAACCTACTGTGCTGCGCGTACTCCCACCGCTACGCACTGGCCTCAGCCAACACAATGCTTCCACAGCCGCCAAGTGCGACTACACTCCTTCCCCGCCAAAGGCATGCTCAGCCTGAGCAGAGGCTCTGTGACAGACATAGTGTGTCTGACATACCACAACGCCAAGTGCAAACACACCGCTGAAAGGCAGACGCTCCACGTCAGACCAAGGATAGTAATCATTATGGTTCTGAGAATATAGAGTAATATGACTTTAACAGCCTATGATACGGCTTCAAGGTGGCACTTGATCCTGCAGGGCTGGCATTCCTTCTACTTGGGTGGCCTAATCACCAACACGCAACGCCTCTGCAACAGCGGCTGGCTACAAAAACGACCCATGCGGGTGTCATGGCGCATTGGTGCCTGTTGTGTTTCTCCAGAATTGCAGACAAATGCATGCATGTTGTCACACGTGACTTGTGTCTGCCCAACTGTTTTGCAGCAGAGTTTTGCACTGCTGACTGAGTTGAGTCCTCCTACGGGCCTTGTGTTGGCTGCTGATTGGGGTTAACAGTCATGGTTGAGTGAAGCATGTAATGTACTGTATTGTGTTGTTATGTGATGTATGTGCAGTGTAATGCAATTCGTCATGACCGTGCACACAGAGTTGCTGGACCTGCTGTCGCCAGTACATGCCATGTCGCATGGCAAAACCACAACAATGACAACAGCGTAAGGCCACTGGCCCTGCAAAGTCGGCAAGTCAAAGGCACAGCAGCTGCGGTGGCATTTTGAATGAGTCTAACTGGGCCCCGCTGACACCGCTGTATGGTGGTCTCATCATCACGGCGGTGATACCGATGCATGCCTCTGCAGAGCTATGTCAAGGCCTCACCTGCAATGCTATGAGGTACATGAGGCCAGTGATTGTGCCTGCCTTGAGCACATGCTGCCAGCCTGGCCTCAAAGCAGCCATGCCGTACAGCACCCAGGTCATGCACAAGATGCCAAACACGTTGAAAGGGCTGGTGGCCAGCACCTGCAGACACCACAGCAGCAGCAGCAGGGGCAGCAATGACACCAGCACAGCACAGCACAGCACTACACCAAAGCAGGCATACGTGATCACAACACTACTGCGACAGCAGCTATGATCAGTGCCAGCCGCCCAATGCAGTACTGCCACTGGCAGGAGCGGCACTACTTGTACTGGCAGTTATGACGGCACGGCACGTAATGCCCCATGTGTGACCTGCAGTTTCAGGTGCCACCCTTGCAGTGCAGGGCTGAGTGTCCTTGAGTATGCAGTTTATCAGCGGCGTCACGGCCCAAGTCGTGAGAGTTACAAGTTACAAGTCCTACGCATCAGAAGCAGGGCTTTGGCCTGCTTGAGCCTATGCTCCTCCGTGCGTAAATTATAGAGGAACAGAAGCGGGTCCTAATGAGGCCCGAGAGTTCTATGGTGAGAACTCAAACCCGATCTACAACGCCAAGTCGTGAGATATGAACATTGGTTGTGACGGCACGCCACCAACATGCACCTAACTTGCTGGTGTAGTATGCCCAGGGCCTGTACAGCTGGGCGCTGGAGTCTGCCAGGTACACCTTCTTGTCATTGGTGTACAGGCTGACAGACACGTACACCAGCAGCGAGGACATCATAAGGATGAGGAAGCAGATGCTCATGCGGTTGCGCAGGCCAGTCAGCGTGTCACTTGGCGTGTTGTAGAATAGGATGCCGTACACCAGCCCAAGGTAGGTGCAGGTGAGGATCCTGCAACAGCAGGAGTGCGGCATGGGGTTTGGTTTACACGCAGGCCCCCCAACCCCCAACCCCCCCAACCTGTGTAACACCCTCAACCAGCAACGACCAGCACGAACTAAACATCGCCCGTTTGGGGAGCTCTCACTGACACCCCAGGCGGGTGCACTTATCTTCAAAAGCACTGAGTGCTGAAGCCCTACGTTAGGCACGTCCGCCTGACCAGGCCATGCAGCCCTGCTGCATGCGGCATGCCGGCGCAGGCCTAAGACGCATCAACGCTATTGATAGGCTATCTGGCAAATGGATTTGGTGGCGAAGCTGCATGCATCTCAGCACTGTGTGCAATGCCCTATAACATTGTCATGATCCACAGCGGCCTGCATCACAGCGCTCAAGACCTGTGCACTGCATGCATGCATATGCGCGCATCAACTGCCCTGCAGGGGTTGCCACCACTGTAGCCCACCTGCCAGCCACATCAAAGGGGTTGCGTGTTGCCGCAAGCAGCTCCCTCCTGAATAAGCCACAGAACTGCCTGATCGCTCCTGTGGGGTACGTCCAGCCGGGCCGCATGGACTACAAGAAGCCTGTAGCAAAAGGAGGCATGTTGAGAAGCTGCAGTGCCGCGGTGTACACACGAATGTAAACAGCAGCGGGTGCTATTTTGCTGCAGGTGTCCTGCATTGCGTGAAGCTCATGGCATGAGCAGAAGTAATGCAGTGCTGATGTAGGGAACTTTATGCAGCAACTGCCTAATCATCTGACAGAGGCAGCTTGCTGGGCCCCTAGCTGTCATACTTTGCTGCACACAATCCTGTTCTGCCCAGCTCATGCCCGCGGGCTGTGTTCTACCAACATTGTCACAATAGTAGTACAGTGTCAGTTTGTTTATCCTGCAGTATTGCACACCTGGCTTGCGCACACAACTTGCCGCGCCGTCAGCGAAAGCAGCTAGGCTGGTAGCATACGCTGAGCGCGCCAACTTTGCAAAGCTGCCAGCCTCAAACGCGGGGTCGTGGTTGCTGTGGTTGATGGCCTGCACTCAACAGTCACAACAGTGAAATTCATTACAAGGGGCACCAGCCTGCCATCGTTATGAGGGTACAGCCGTATGAGGCATGTGATTGCAGTAGCTCTCTATACACAGCAGTCTCGTATGCTGTTCAGCAGGTGCTGCACATCATATGCTGTGTCATTGCCAGCCACAATTGCAAAGAGGAATACCAAAGAGTGATATTGCCACAACCTCAAGAACTTCTTGAGTGACTCAGCTTCATAAACACTGTTGAGTCGCAGCAATCTGTGCAGCAAGGCTGCAGCAGCAGCGCCCCCACCTGCAAGTAGTGCCCCAAGAACGCCTGCGCTGCTGCTGGTGTGTCATCACTGCGCATCAGCCTGTTGCCCAGCAGCATCTGCGGCTTGTCAAAGCCGGTAGCCACCAGTTCAAGCAGCCAGTCGGCCTCCTTGCCATGCAGCCACTCATAACCCAGGGAGGCAAACCAGGGGCTGATGCTGTGCCGCGCGCCATGGTACATCAGGCGGCCTCCTGCCAGCAGCGTCACCTGCAGGTGACGCGAGGTATACCTCAGTCAGTCACACCAAAGTACATAAAACCACTGGTAGCCGCTGGATACTTTAATCGCACTACCAGGCCGCAACCTCAAGCTGCTATCAACAATGCATGACGAGAGCACAGGATTACCTGCAATTACCTGCAACAATTACCATGCAATGTACGCACTGTGCGGCCTCACTTGACGGTGCTCTGCACGGCTTGCTTGAAGCGTACTCACTGCATGATCAACGCATGATCTGCAGTGTCACACTACAGGGTGCTTCAGAGCATTGTCACACCAGTACTGCCAGTACTGCCTTTCAACTTGAAACAGTGCACTCACTCTTCGGTTTCCAGTCCTACCGCAGTACTGCCGCCGACACAGTGTGCAAGAAGCAAAAGTGAATGCATTTTATCAGCCTGACCCGGTGCTGCTGCCTACCCTGTCAAAGATCTCCCAAATTGGGCTACGTGGCTGGTGGATGGTGCTGATGATAATGCGGCCGCTGCCGCGTGCCATGCCCTGCAGATGTGTCATCACGTTTAGCGCAGCAAAGCTGTCAAGGCCGCTGTTGGGCTCGTCAAGGAACAGCACAACAGGCGCTGCCAGAATGCCTGCCGCAATGGACAGGCGGCGCCTCTCGCCACCAGAGAGGCCACGCAGCATCAAGCCGCCTGGCAGGCTGCTGCCAACCTGCACATTCAAGGTCAGGCAAGTACTGCATGCTTTCAGATTGGCAGGAGCTTGAAAAGTGTACCTCTCAACTGAAGCCAGTCAGAGGCAAGAAATTTGCTGCTGCTGGGCTGAACACTATGAGCAACATCTTCAAGATGAATAGTATGCAATTGTCATGAATAAAATTTGGAATATGCCGCATACTAAGCTAGATATGCAACATGCTGCATGTATGCCTTGAACCCACTCAACTGCCCTGCTATTGCGACAATCAACAACCGCTCCACCTTTGTCTGTGCATCAACCGACATTTACAGCCTGTACAGCCTCGGAGGCCAACAGCGCAGACACTCACAAGTGTGTGCCCTGCTGTTGCCAGCCCCACTGCAACCAGCACATCTTCCACACGTGCACTGCGTGCTGCGCGTTTTGGTGATGGCAGGGTGACGTCAGCGTAAAAGGTCAGCGTCTCGCTCGCTGTCATTGCTGGGATAAAGCTGTCATCCTGCGGCGACATGCAGTGCACATGCATATGCATGGGCAGTCGACTGCAACCTGCGGTCATGACTGAACCAAGTCATGACGCAAAGCCAGCCAGAGCACACCGCAAGTGTTTGAAGTTCAGTCGCAAGCCGGTGCCTGCACACTGCATGTCTGTGGCACACACAGCCCTTGACAGTAGTTCAAATGCGTGAACCGCGCTGTACACGGCTCCCAACTCAGCAGCAACCGTAGGACAGTATAGTATACTGAGTGCATGCGCACAGTGCTGTCATTGCCAATGCGCATGCCAATCCTGCAAACCGTTTGCGTGATCAACCAAGCTGGCACGTCGACACATTGGACGATACCTGTGGGACGTATGCCACCTGCAGCAGCTGCACATGTGTGGCTGGCTGGCTGGCCGTCAAGCATCAGGCTGCCTGCCAGCGTGCACCAGAGGGGCTCATGAGCGCCTGCATTATGCAACCATACAACAGAAGCTTAAGCTTGGGTGTGTGCATGTGTCACCAGTGCCACCTTGCAAGGCCAGGATGTCCATCAGCGTAGACCTGCACCAGACGGACCCATCAGCGCCTGCATGCAACTTGAAAAGCAATAGCGTAATGCGACTGGCTACAGCTACTGTTGAGACAAGTTCAGACTATTGTTGACTCTGTTTTGTCGTATTACATGGAAAGCGACGCGTTT